>CATIXQ010000031.1:2257408-2351249 GCA_949711755.1 Leptidea juvernica
ATAATAATAATAATAATAATAATAATAATAATAATAATAATAATAATAATTTCAGGCCAATTACGTCCCATAGTTAACATTAATTATTTATTATAATTAAAAGTAAACTTAAAAACTAGAAAACCATCACTGTATAAGGGTGTGGTGTCCAAAATATAAAATATAAAAATTCTTTTTAAAAAAAATTATAGCAAAAATAAATAAAAATTATAAAAAAAAATTATAGAAATAACAATGACAGGACATATTGCAAATTTTATTTTATTAAGAAGAGCACAAAAAAGAATGTAGAGAGAGTTTTTAGCACCGTTTCTTCTGTCTCGGAGCGTGTTTTATACCAATTTATGTTGAAAACCTGGATTTTGTCAAGTTTGCCCATTCCCTGATTGCCCAACAAATTCGATCTAATTTCTAATGTCGTCCATGAAACTTGTTTTTCATCTAGTGATTATATCAAGTCTATGGATTACAACATCGATGTGTCTAGACATTTATTTATTTTTTATTTAGTCCTGACTACAATTGTATGGATTGCAAAGTAGTAAAATATACAAAAATACTATTTATCAATTGAGTCTACTGGATGTGGACGTGGCATGCGTGATTAAGTGATACAATAACTACAGCGCAACAAAACACGCTTAACAAACAAGCTTGATAAAAACAGGACTTATTCTAACAGACAATAAAAAAAAAGATTAACAGATTACCTACTTGCTAACCTATCTATGTACTTAATTTATTTTTTATTTTGGGTATATTGTCACAGAAGATATCTATATCGTCTCTGAAATAATATGCAAAAAATTTAATTCTATAAATTTAGATTGAGATTTCCAGCTTTCATTCTAGTCAACCTCTAATTAAATCAAAACGTTACGTTTGTCACATTTTAGGCTATATCAATATTATCTTGGGTAGGTTGATGCAACTACAATACTCATATAACTTCAATTAGATTTTTTAATGATTTAAATTTTTGTTATTTAATCAAACCATCCCAATGATTTTCTTGCCACTTCTTCTCGTTAAAGCTCATTTTTCAAGTAATAATCTAATATATTTAACTTGGACATTCATAATTGTCACATTTTGACGTAAATGAATAAAGGATTTATAATACATAATACTTCAAAAGTATACCTAGAAGTTCACCAGTTGATCAACGACCGACAGTACGGCTTTCGCCACGGTCGGTCGGCAGGCGATCTTCTTGTATACCTAACACATAGATGGGCAGCGGCTATGGAATGCAAGAGAGAAGTCTATTGCCTATATCGACGGTTATTGCTCGATCCCGGACGCCGTAAGCCCTGGAGTGCCCCAAGGCTGTGTGCTGTGTCCTACACTGTTTCTTCTGCATATCAATGATATGTTGGACACCTCCAACATACATTGCTATGCAGAGTGATGCACTAGTGATGCCGTTTACACGGGCCATGCAGCTCTATCGGGAAATCTTCGACATTGGAACCTTGTCAAATTTAACCCCCAGCGATTCTTTTGTCGAGCGATTGCCAATTCCGCATTTATCTGGAGGGTAAAGCTAAATTGGCTTCGAAGAAGAGCTTCATAAATAGACCACGGCAATACTTCAGTACATTCTCACATTCTAGCAGTCTACAAAGCGCAGGTCCGGCTACACTACTCCATGTATTGCTGTCATCTCTTATCTGGTGCACTCCAGTATCAGCTAGATCCATTTGAGTGCGTGCAGCGCGAATTGTCGGGGACCTAGTGATCAGCGAACGGCTGAATCACTTGGTGTTGCGTAGAGACATCGATCATTGTGTGTATTCTATCACGGGTAGTGTTCGGAATAGCTGTTTCACCCGATTCCTGCCGCAGAATTCCACCTTTGTATGAGACGCCACAAATTAGGATATCATCCCCACCATCTGGATATGTGGTCCTTCACAGTACGGATTTCAAAGAACTTTCTCCCACGTACTATAAAGCTGCCAAATGGGCTTCCTTGTGCGGTGTATACGGAACGATACGATATGGGTACCTTCAAAACAAGCGCACACCTTCCTTAAAGGCCTACAACTACATACATTACTGTGATTCCTCTGGTGTTGCAAGAGAATGTAGGCAGTAGTGATCACTTAACATTATGTGATCCAAACGCTCGTTTGTCCTTTTGCATAGAAAAAAGAACTTGAAAAGAAAGTAATAATAAGAGAAATAAATTTGAAAATTTAATAAATAGAGCCTCTCTCCTGACTAGGTTACCAGGTAAAGCTGTGAAAGACAAGTATAACATAATATCAAGGTGAAAAAAAATCCAAGATAAATTACTAAATGAATTTATTATAACCAAATAAACACATTTTACAACAGACATACTATTAACATAAAACACTGGGTATTTGTTTAGTTCACTATAATATATCTAATTATAAATCACGGTAAGGCATTTTAGTTTCTATCTTCAAGCCGCTCATCTTAAATTTCTACCCTGTGCTGCTATTTCACTCGAAATAAACTTTTCTATCCATAAACCACTAATGAAGTAATTTCATGACGATATTTTATATTTTTGTACTTATTATTATATATAGTTTTTTCATTAGCAATGTGTGATGGAGATATTTTTGATAATTTAAAATCATTGCGACCGTGTAATTAATTAATATGAAATATTCTTGCAGAACAAAGTAGGTCGGATTAAAGGCCATTTAACTAAATTTAAAAGACAGGGGATGGACACTAATATATAAATATTGCATTGTTTAGTAACGTATAGCTTCACCCCTCATTACGGTATTTTATCAACCACTTAAATGTCGTTTGGTCTAGAATCTTATCATAAATCAAGATTGTGGGTACATTAAACAGCAAGAAACACAGACCACGACAATAAGCATGCTGTACTTAATTAGTCCTACAACGAATAACATGGATAGGGTTGCCAACCGTACTCTTAAATAGAGTATTGTACTCTATATCTTAAAGGCGTACTCTATGGATCCTTAACAATAATAGAGTATACTAAAATACTCTTTTTTTTTCATAATGTACATTATACTATTACCAGTCATGTTAAATCACCCACTTAAATTGATTTCAGGGAAGTAACATCTTAATAACCAGTTTCAGTAATGATTTTATGTGAATAAAAATATTATATTTAAGTTTTTGTCTCTCTAATTATAGGTTAGTTACCTTTACTTATTAGATACATTTAGAGCGTTAAAGAGTAACAAATATACGCACAAACTAATAAATAAACATACAAACTTTCACCTTTATGAGTGTGATTTTTGATTAAAAACGTGAAAACCTCCGACTGAACAGATCTTGATCAGAAAAAAGGGACAGACTGACAAACTTTAAACTTATAGCAACCGTCTTTTTCTTTAAAAAAAATACCTAACTGCTACTCCACAGATGTCATCGTTCAAATCGGGTTCTTAATTCAAAATACGCAGCTTACATTGAAAAAGTGTTTACATTGCTGCCTATTGACCAATAATATTTTAAACAACTGGAGTACACGCATAAATGTATATACATAGCAGTCGAAGCTTACTATGGTGTCATTTGTGGTATGTGTCATATTTCGGCTTCGATTTTGTAAGATGTCTATGTGTATAGAACGTCATTGAAATGTAACTTTAATTTGGAAAGATATAACTTTTATTTATATTATATTTTATAACACACCCGTTATCTTAAAAAAAATAGGTGTCATACCATTTATTTTAAAAACTATGAAAAGTTGTTATGTGCTGCAAAAAGTACAAACAAAAAACGTTTTTGAAAATATAAAATAAATGGTACTCTGTTTTTGGAAGTCCGTACTCTATATTTACTTCCTTTGAAATCAGATATACCTACTCTATTTCTTGTAATAAAAGTTGGCAACCCTAAGCATGGATGTAATCTATCGAATATATTATATTCACGAATTAGGCACGTTATATATCACTAAAACTATGTTAAACAATAATGAGACTAGTTAGTTTGTCTTACACTAAGATGTTATAAAATACATTTAATTTATATCATAAGAATTAAATTGTACTTGCTGATTATGAAGCGTATTAAATCTTTGATACAAGTTATAGTTTACACATAACAATAATTAATTAAATCATTAATTCACAGAAACCAAGTTCAAAACAATAAAAATGGAATAAATTTTTATAAATTAATAAATATTATATATCAAAATATATATCATCATACAGTTATATATTCAACTGATACCGTATCCATTCTCGTTAGCGTTTATTATTGTGTTTGACACTTCGAATACTTGTTGTGGGTTTACTTTAGAATCTACATATTTATGTAGAACAAAGCATGCGATGCTTCTTCTCTCCCCGCGTCATTGTTGCGATGCTTAAATGATATCCCGTTTTGGTGTATTTCCAAGCAAAGCCTGTAAAAAGATATATAAGTTATTTACACACCCACACACATACAGCCACATTCGCACAAATACTATTAGGTATAAATCCCTTATTAGAAGTAAGTTCTACTTAGTTAACTAAACTAAGTTTTGTGGACTTTGTTATAAATAATTAATAATAAATTCAATATTATACATAAGCTGGCACACCGAGTCTGTGCTGATAAAAATAATGAAAACAAAAAAATGCATGCGTACAAAGTAGTCTGAAGTGAAACGTGCATTGTACATGAACCTCTAAGCTGCATATGAAGTCCTGGTACATGTTGCTAGGATAACACACGATTTCAACCGCTATGAAAGACATTACTATCACCGCTACCATATTATTTATGTTCTCCTGGTGTCTATGTAGTAATACGTCGAGCGCATGACGACAGAATATATAAAGGTATACTCGCGTTATACATAAGACAATCTAATCTTCATCGCATGTATAATTCATCTGCATCATTATTAAATCTTATGAATTTATGTGCCTGTCTCATTTTTCTCGCTTTTTAGTTTCATCGACTTTTAAAATCACAACTATGCTAAAGGAGTTTTCACTTCAAAAATTTTAAAATAAACAAAATACAATAGACAACGTGTGGAGAAGCGACGGCTACTGACGGCTACTTAGAGGGTCTCAGGTGGCGGCTCGTCAAACATGTCACATGTCACATGAAGTGCCACTTCCACGAGCGATAGATATAATCATCTTGCCACAAATTCCTACACCCTCTCTTAGGACGTCTTAAGACGCTCGTTTGTTATCTTACAAATATACATCATTGTGTTTCTACGAAAAATTATTTTCACAGACGGACAGAGGGATGCACTGACCTCTACTATATACCACTAGACTGGCGGCTGTTAAAGTGCTTTTGTGCCTGTTTGATATTCGCCATTTATGCGCTGTTGGCCATGTAGCGAGAGTCTGCGGTACTAAAACTAGTGATGATAATCTCCGCAAACATTGATAGATAGTGGGAAACTGTTTACAAAAAAATATGTGCACTTTAATACGCTGATTCTTGAAGTATGAATATTGCGGAAAACGAACGAAATTAATTCAAAATACAAAAAGGTACTTCAGGGTATTGTACGTTCCTTCGCAGCCATTTGTATTATACGTAAAAAAGTCAAAATTAGTTCTCTGGATGCTCGCGAGTGGCGCTTCAAATAGGCACAAATTTGCTGTCCAACATATGGAATAGCCTGTCCAGTGGTATTTATATAGGTCAGTGGAGGGACGATAATTGCAATATGTATGTATTTATTTGATTTAGTTGGGTATAGACAAGGGGATGTTGGTCTTTGTGTACCTTGTTCACAAAGTTGACGATGGCGGTGGCAGGCTGTTCTGGCTCCAGCTCGGCGAACACGTGGCATTGGTTGTCAGTGCCCGAGGTGGAGCGAGCTACGAACGCGAAGATACGCCTGGAAATTAATAAAGGTATTATTTTACGCATGAAATTGCCGCTATGGCGTAGGTACTGGCTGCTTTAAATTAAAATAAAACTCCTTGATGTGAGATTTTTGTAAAAAATTTCTTCTTTTTTACATAACATTTAAAATAATGAACATTGGATTGTTATTTAACTTCCAATTGTTTTTTAATCAGCTTTAAAAGTTAAAATTGGATACAGAAATAAATAATATCGTTCAGATCTGAGGAGAACAGGCATGGTGGCATGTGTTAAGCAATCACAAATTGGGTACCTCGAGATATAAAACGAGGGAAGAGGAAGCTATTTAGGAGATGGAAAGACGACGTGGTAAACGTTGCGGGGAGACATTGGCAAAGAGAAGCCAGGTATTGATACCAATGGAGAAACTTAGAGGAGGCTTTTACCACCGGTCCTTACACCTAACTTTTTATAGGTACTTTTAATATTTAAAAAAAAATGTTTATCCAGTTATTTTTATTGTATATAAAAATATGTGTATAGGAATATTTTTGAAGTTATACTTCTTTTGGCGCGATAGAGAATAATTATGAGAGTGAATTTTTACGATGCGCGCGAACACCGACACCTGAATTCTACATCGTGAAGTAAGTTCTAGATGGTATGAAAATCGATAAGTATGTTCACGTTGTATATTCTAGTATTTTTATTTTTGGAACACGTGTTTCGTAACAATACAATTAAACAGTGTGAATAAATAAATATTATTTTATGAAATCAATTTCATATACGACGGTGATAGTATTTACTAATAATTTATTTGTATATCTATATATATTGCATATTAGTGATAAAACTGATTTGAATAAACTGTTTGGAGTGCATTTATAGATTTGAGGTTAATTGACGGTATGTATAATTTATTTACATCGTTAATTAAAAGTTATTACATTATTATCTAAAAAATATTTTTTTTTCGTTTTGTTTTATCTCTGGTATATTAACAAATTTTATGTATAAATAAAAAAATCTATACTTGTTTATATTAACTTTAAATGCTGAGTGTTTATACTATCTTTGATCTTAACTATTTGTTAAAATTTGATTTATTTTTCCATACGCCAAAGAAGTATAACTTCTAACGCGTGTACATAAGTACACACACTCTTTTTTTATTTTATTTATTTATTTATTAAGGCCGTCTGTCTAGTATATTCGAAGTCTATCGGTTTAACGCTGATGACGTCACATTACGCCCATCGGCCCCTCAAAGTTGTTAAGGGAATGCTTCACGTGTCTGTAATTCTATCCGTCTCAACATTCTGATTCTCTGAAGGGGTTAATGACTTGTAAATACTTGCTAGTCCCAAGCCACACGTGGTGATTTCGTGTGTTGTCAAGGCTACCTGTTTTATTAGTAATATTGATTTTAAAAGTATAGCTAAATAGAACTGTCGATACTTTATCTGAATTTTCTAAGTTTTATTAATGATCTTACTTCTCAGACTGTTTTCCATTGTCCACGTAAGTGTATCTGCGCTCGTCTGGGTCGAGGCCAGCGTATGATATGTTGGTGGCGGGGTAGTGCCGCCTAAAGAACAGCTTCCGGGACGAGTCAGTCAAGGTGATGCCGCCTCCAAACACTTTGAAGTGTATCACGTGGGCAGGACTCTGGAATATAACACAATTCAATAAATCTTTCTTAACAACCATTAAAGAGCTCAACATAAAACGAAACCAAATTTCTGGAGGCGTTATGGAGGTTGTCACGTGCTTTAATGTAATACAGCAATTGCGAGCTTTTTTGTTTTTAATAGAACATATTTATTTTTAGGTTTATCACGAATCATCTCGTGTGCAGGCTTGACGACTTCCAGCCTCCCGAGCAAGCCGGATTCCGAAAAGGCTTTAGCGCCATAGACCACATACATACGCTGCAGCAGGTGATACAGAAGACAGAGAAGTATAACCAGTCACTATGCTTGGCGTTCGTGGACTATGAGAAAGAATTTGATTGCAGCGGGGAGTCAGACAAGGCGATGTTATATCACCCAAACTGTTCACCGCTGCGTTGGAAGATGTCTTTAAGCTTCTGGACTGGAACGGACTGGGTATTAATATCAACGGCAAATACATCACTCACATTGGATTCGCAGACGATATCGTAATCATGGCAGAGACCATGGAAGACTGAAGCCATATGCTCCATGGCCTCAATACAGCTTCCCAAGGAGTTGGTCTCAAAATGAACATGGACAAGACGAAGATCATGTCAAATGTCCATGTCGCACCTACTCTCCACAACAATTGGGAACTGTACTCTCGAAATTGTCAACGAGTACGTCTACCTCGGACAAACAATCCAGTTAGGCAGGTCCAATTTGACTCACTCACTCGTCGAATCCAACTAGGATGGGCAGCGTTTCGGAAGATCTGTAAATTCTTTTGATGCCACACTAACGGTACGCAGCCGTGGTCGCTAGTTATGGGCCCAATGAGAAAGCTCATGGTTGCTCAGAGGGTAATAGAGAGGGCTATGCTTGGAGTTTCCCTGTGAGATCGAATCAGAAATGAGGAGATCCGTAGGAGAACCAAACTCACTGGCATAGCCCAAATAATTGCGAAACTGAAGTGGCAGTAGGCAGGACACATAGTTGGACAGATGGCCGTTGGGTCAGTAAAGTCCTCGAATGGTAACCAAGTACCAGAAGACGCAGTGTTCGTAGGCCCCCCACAAGATGGTGGTCAAGATCGCTGGAATACGTTGGATTAGGGCAGCGCAGGACCGACCGTTGTGGAAATTTTTGGGGGAGGCCTTTCTCCAGCAATGAACGTCTTACGGCTGACGATGATGATTCATTGGTTCTATGGTCATATACCAAGTCTATTATATAATATCTTTCACAGAATTCACTAATATCACTATCAGAGAAGCAGAAGAGCAGAGAAAAGATAAAGCAGAGATTTATTCTCCTCTTAATATTCATATTGTAAACTGCTATCAATAGACCTACCTTCTTCTGCAGTATGCTGTGTACCACTCGCTTGACCGCCGCGGGTCCAGTGAGGGCCTCCGTGTTCTCTGACCCCAGCAGCAGAACGCTGCAGGCCGCACCCGTCGACAACAACGCGCGGGCTGCTGCGTTAGCACTCCCACCAGTCCATGGGTCCCTGGTAGTTAAACAAATACTACGATTAACAGGAATGTACACGCACAATAATAGAAAACTTGTTGACGGGATCGATTTTACAAACAACATGGCATAAAACATCATTGATTGGAAACTGAGGGACATGTTCATCCCCAATTGGTACGAGAGGTCAAGAGGTGCGTTCTACTTCTTCACATGCCTCTCCATTACTGAAGGTCAGCAGTCAGCTTTTTAAACGTTTCCTTGTCTGCTAAGCGGAATAGTTCTTGGACTGTTTTGATGCCAGTCCACCCCCTTATATTTCTTCCTTCTTCCAACATAGAGAGGTGCATTGGCGAAATAATATATAAGAGTATCTATGTTCTAGACACGAAGGGCCCCAAGGCATGTCCATTCGGTAATGCAAGCAGCCAGCAGATAATGCCACAAAATGGCTGTTCGTAAAACCATCATTGAATAATGCGACGAAGATTATTCTTGTCTTCTACCGCATTTATCACGGGGAGTGTTCCGAAGATCTGTTTAACCTGATTCCACTTTCGCCATCATCCCCACTATCTGGATGTGTGGCGGTCCTCCACAGTGCGGTTTTCAAGGAGCTTTCTTCCACATACTGCAAAAAGTTCCATTTCGGGACGGTACGACATGGGTAGCTTCAAAAAAGCGCGTAAACCTTCCTTAAAGGCCGGCAACGCTCTGTGATTCCTCTGGTGTTGCAAGAGAATGTGGGCGGCGGTGATCATTTAACACCAGGTGACCCGTATGCTCGTTTGTCCGCCTATTCCATAAAAAAGGGGTTAAGGAGATAATCGAATTTTGACATATTGTCTATGGATGCGTGTATGTGCATAAGCACATATACACGTTACAAGCATATATACACGTTACATCTATAAAGATGTAACGTGTATATAGGGAATAAGCTCAATTGGTATTATTACCTGTCAGGTAGTTTGAGCGGCACTGGCAATGCCAGCGGCGTGACCGTGTGTTGGTAGACGAGTGCGGACAGTGAGCCGAACACAGGCTCGTCGGGGCAGCCGCGTAGACGAACCCCGCGCGCCGTCGGCTCGATGAGGAAGTGTCGCACGCCCCCCGCTCCACCTCCCCGCACCGCAAGCCCGAACGCGCCCGGGAACGAGTTGGAGTCACGCACGATGAACGATCCCTCCTCTAACGGCAGCAGCGCGGAAATTGCTGAAACAAATATAATTAAATAACAATAAATCACTATTAAACGAGGAATTCTTTCATATACTATTATATCTCGAGTAGGGCTCGATATTACGCAGGTCACACGTAAAGTTTTGCATAACTTAAAAAAACAACACGTTGTAACCAAAATTGTGTTTATTGCTTTTCAAAATTCTCTCCTTTACATTTTAAACATTTTTCATGCCATTGAACCATTTTTAAAACAGGAGGCCACAGATCTACCTGCATGCCAAATTTCAGCCCGATCCGTCCAGTGGTTTGGGCTGTGCGTTGATAGATCACTATGTCAGTCAGTCACCTTTGAGTTATATATATTTAGATAAGATGAGTCTCATAAAGTTTTTGTAAATGAGTGATAATTTACTGACTCTGAACTCCAATAATAAACAACTATAGAAACCAATTTAAATGACGGTAGAACAAGGTGTATAAAACGCGATAGGTACGGGATAAAACTAAACTGATGAAAAAGATCGGGACGATACGACATGGGTACCTTCAAAAAGAGCGCGTACACCTTCCTTAAAGGCCGGCAACGCTCTTGTGATATTTCAAGAGAATGTGGGCAGCAGTGATCACTTAACACCAGGTACGCTCGTTTGTCCTCCTATTCCATAAAAAAAAGAATGCTTCCTTGAATAATAACTTTCGAAAAAATCTCGAAGTAAGTTGTCAAAGTTATGGTCAAATTTCCAAAGCATGCTTGAGAAAAGAAGATGATAATCCAGGAGCTCACCGTCATCTCTCGATATGTTCGGTTTGTACCAGTAGTGGCTTGTGTCGCGCGCGAAACGCACGCGCTCTGGAGCCACGTGCTGCAGCTCGGAGCCGCTCAGGCTGGAGCGACGGGAGCTGGTGCTGCCGTTGTACGTGCGGTATTCAGATTCAGGGCTGCCTTCGCGATCCTTCCTGTATATTCAAACAATATATTTTGTGGCCATATTTCATGATACTCAGCCGTTACGCTCGGTAACCTTAGATCGGGTAAAGACTACGAGATATTGCTGGGTAAGCGTAGTAGTAGTGTAATTCATATTATTAGCCCACACACCGCTTATTTTGTGTAACCTTCTACTATGTATACTCACAACAGTCACGTATTCGTCGAATTATGTCACAGGAATTCATGTTTGAACACATAATTTTATCCAGGCCACGATTATGTCTGATTTTCTACAACCGCTCGCTAGTCACTTTGTAGAATCAGTTGAAATATATAAAAGATTTTAAACGTATATATATTCTTAAAATGATTTCTTTAGAATTCTTTATGATGTCAGTTTAAACTACCACCGCTTCTGAAACAAATGGCGTTCTGAGAAAGAAGAAACGGTGCAAGAACCTCTCCTAAAATTATCTTAATTAAAATCACTATTAAGAGCAACAGAGCTGAGACTATCTGCTAGTTGGACCCCATTGAAGCTTTTTAGCTACCGTGATACCCAAGAACGCCGCAGCGTCTACAAGTTCCAACCTCTGTTCATTTATAAGAACGTTGGTTTGTAGCCCCACTGTGTTTGTTTTTTTGGTAAATAATTTGGTTTTTACTGTTAATGTGAAGATAATTCATCTCAGCAAATAATACAATCGTTATTTTATATAAGAAACAAGAAAGGACCGAGAATAGAACCCTGCGGAACACCTATTCCCTCAGATTTAGCCGTGAACCGTTTGCCGTTTGAGTAGTTGAAGTATGATTGAACAGATTTAAAGCTGTATTTTTTACTCCATAGTGCTTTAATTTTAGGAGTAAAGTTTCATGGTGGACGCAGTCAAATCCATTGGACAAATCACAAAAAATGCTTAATGCATCCTGTGACTAATCCCAGGCGTCAAAGATGTTGTTCAACAATTAATACCTGCATTAATTGTTGATATGCATATCATGCAAAATCAGTACGACCGTTGTGCATAACATGTTGAAGAGTTTTAAAACTATCATGGCGTGTAAACAATTCACTGACCATTCATTCAATGACCATTATTTTTCATAGTTCAAAAGTTGTTTTAAACATCATGGTCACGCGATTGACAGAATCTTAATAAATATCTTTTTATTGGTTAAATAGTACCTTGAAGAGGGTGGGGAGCGAGGTGGACGCGCGGAGAGCGAGGGTGTTGGCGTCGGCGGGTATGGCGTGCGCGGATGAGTGGGGAAGGCTGGCGTACCCGCTCGACTATCCGCTCGGCTGTCCGCTCGCGACCAACTCTCTGAACGCTCGCGGATCTATACGTATACCAATAAAATAAAAGTGTTAATATTAAAGTAACCGCTTTTTACTAAATGAATATTGACACATTAATTATTGCAATTTGATTTATCATTCTTATATTATAAATATCGTCCTCACCATCCGGATGTATGATTTACAACCAAACTGTGAAATGCATTTCCTTTGACGGTGTCACCTGGTAAAAAAAAGCGTATACATATACTCAAACGGCCGCCAACGCTACAGTAATTCCACTGGGGTTGCAAGAGAGTGTGGGTGGCTTTCCACCAGGTGACACGTATGTCGTATGTGTTCCTCCTATTCCGTAAAAGAGTAACTCCTCATCTCCTGCTCTCGTATACAATGAGAAAAAGACTCACGGTGACGTCGTTGTCGAGCGGCTCGGCCAGCGACAAGAGACCGAGGGTGGCGGTGGTGCGGGGGGCGGTGCTAGTACTCCACTCGCGCATCGTCATCTTCTCGTACATGAACTTTTTAGATGAGCTCCTAAAACAGAATAAACATGAGAACCTATGAACAAATAGAAAACTCTGTAGTAAAAGAACTGTACAAAGAAGAGTTGTATTTTCTAACCACCCCTAAGTCTTTCAAAAATGTATTGGAATACGAAAGCATGCAACTTAAGCGCCTAAATAATATTAATAGCAAAGTGCACTCTGTATTGCTTATATAAGGTATATAATTAATTAATTGAGTGTGTTTAAAACTCCGAGGTTAGACTATGTATATTATCTATGTTTATTATTATATATGTACCTGTCTGGAGCCTGAGGACTGACGCTGTCGGTCCTGTGTACAGTCCTGGTATTGACGTGGAGGGGCACGCTGAAGTCTTCATCGTCGTCCGCGAACGCCGTGGTGTCGCTAGTGTAGCCGTCCACTCTACACATAACTTACACTTTATTATACCATCTCAAAGTTTACGAAGGTCATTAATTCGTGTGTATTGGAATTTGGGTTATTTGGACGTTTTTGTGCAAATTATTTGTGGATGTAATTCCGTGAATGTATGTTCGTAATAAATATTTAATATCACGTAAATAATGCTTTAGTATTAAAGAAGAATCTTAAAATTGAACTAAAAATACAAAATCAATACAAAGTGGTTGTGAATTCATTGGAATTTATGTAAAACATGAGTGGGTTGTATTACTAACGTCATCTTAATAGCGAAGGGCAAAGTAAAAACACATAGGATCCGTAGGATGTTTAAATTATTAGAATGAATACATATTAGTGTTGTCATGTATTATTCAATCACCGTATTCAATTCGGTTTAAAGAAGAACTTTATTTCTCATAAAGACAGTCAGACAGTGTAAGTGACTTACATGAGAACATAAAATCAGTGAATGAGAGGCTAATTTACTCATTGCTGCTAGGCGGTGGTCTAAGTTACAAGATATGGTTTATTGTTATTATATTAATATGATGTTATTATTTATTGGTTTGTGTGATGTTGTAGATGTTGAGCGAAGTCGCTTCTCTAACAGTTTTCGGAAGCTTATTGTAAAGCTGTGCTCCTGCAAATGTTATGTTATTTTTACCATAATTGGTTCTAAAACTACATAATACAAGGTGACTGGCGCAGTAATAATAATTCTATAGTGTGGTATTATTACCGATGGCTGGCTGACCGTCGCACGTGTCGGGAGGGTGCATCCCACTCCAGTGGCAACCGGGCGACTCTTTCTCTCGCCTCCTTCCTCTCCCTCAACTTCTGCTGCTGTCTCTGCAGCCACGTCAAGCCCGAGGTGCTCTCTGTTCCGTTCTCCGACCGTCTGGGCTCGTGGCTCCGCGAACTATCTCTCCAACTCAAGCTGCTGGTCGTCCTCCACGTGTCAATGTTCTCTGGTACCTTGCGCGGAGTGCTGGGCGCCCGCTCTATCCATTCTGCATCGCCATTTGTCCATCTGTTTCGACAAAATAAATTCGTATGAACATTTACGCTTCTGTGTAAGAAACACCAGTTTACATCGTGGAATGTTGACCATCATAAGTGTTTATTACATAATATATATACATATATATATAGTATTTATTTGAAGCCGCAAATCATGTACTCCAGTCATAAAAGTATTGGAGATGGATAAGTTTCAGTTGGAATCTGTCTTGGACTTTTTTCAATATTTCTGGACATTTAACACTTTATTATTTACTAGCGGACCCAACAGACGTTGTTCTGTACACACGTGTTAAATTTGAAAAATTAGTCCAGACGTTAGGAGGAGATCACTAACATACGTACGAGAATTATATGTCAACTGTATTGAGAATCTAAACCAATCTCAAATTCACTGGAAAACTCTAATAAATCATCAAAACGGTCTAGCCATTTAGGAGGTAGTTTAAATGTGAATCTAAACCATCATCGAATACACTTGAACACACACAGAAAACTTCATTCAAATCGGTCCAGCCGTTTAGGAAGTGTTTTCACTGTCAACACACGTACAAAAGAATTATATAAATATAATATGTAGAATTTACTGAAAAAACCAAAAAAGGCCAAAAACTACTGAGGTTTGTCTGGCATTAGATCCACTGCTGGTTTTAGTTGTATTATATGAGCGTAATTCAACTAAAAGGCCAGATTTTTGGAGAACTATATCTTGGATTTTGCACCACAATGATGCATTATCGTACAAAGCCAATGATGGCTAGTTTGTTAGTGAACTTTTAGCAAATACTTATACCATCGAGCAAACTCCTTATTCACTAGATATGGCTCCAGCCGACTTGTTTCTTTATTCTAAACTCAAAATACCCAATCGTGGTCACGGACTAGTAAAAAAGAAGGGCTCCGCGCCATAATATTAGCAAGTGAAGCACCTTTATGATAGTGTGTGTGCGGTTACTGGGTATACCAGTTACACAATTTTTTCTCCCTTAAATAATCATATATCCACATATACTTTTAAAGTATTGTTTTAACACTTTCACTGACGCAAACTGATCTGTCACAGGCGATGACAAATCTCATAATGGCGGCCGATCGGCTTTTATTAGTGTAAGTGTATGCGTGGGGCTATGTATTTCCACGTTCACCGGCTTGTTTTGGTTTCACTGTTATGTAAGGTGACACGGAGTCCTTATTTTTTTACTCGTCCGTAATCGTGGTACCCGTTTTAAAACAATTCCGGAAAAAGCATTTAAAAATGTTTTGATGACTCGATTATTCGTTTTTAACTTTAAAGGTGATAAAATAATTTTGAATGAATAACTTACATTTTGTGTATTATTTAACTTTTCCCTGTACTGAGAATTGTAGCAGATATACTGCGTTATGTTTGTCTAAGTAATAAATGATCTAACATGTTACGCAATGTTACAAAATATGTTTTAGTGAAGCTAGGTTTGTTGTGCGACTGTATACCGTATATGGCGGCATTATCTCGATATATTCGTGCGGATCACAGAACACAATCCATCTTATTCATACCATATACGTATCAATCAATACTCCGTTTTAGTTTTTGAAAACTAAGATAATTTCGAATGGGTGGTGGTTTTTGACGTTCAATAAGTAATCTTGAATAAAAATATTTGAATTTGAATTTGAGGAATTCCAGGATGGCCAAGCAAATTAAAAGAGTATTTTATCTATATATAGATTTTCACCCTTCTCCCGTACGTAATCATGAATTTCATTCAGTAATTACATATAATTACACTGTGACATTACTTATTATTAAAATCTAGGCTGATTGCACATTGAGATTAAAAGTGATTTTTGTATAATAACGCGTGAATCACGCGTAACATATCATTTGAGTAGACATATTATCATAGTCAGATACGATTGTCAAAACATATCGGTTATCGGGCCATTTATCTTTAGATAGTGAATCGCTCTAAATGGAAGCATTGTTAAATAAGGCCAGAATACTTAACGAATCGAATTGTATGTCTAGTTCTTATAATATGTTAGTTACAAAGGTAATATTACGTGTAATACGCATTTCACGGCTTCTACCTGAATGTTGTTGTTGGCGGCATTTACAAATTACACCTACTTAAATAACGGGAAAGGATGTCATAAAAACAGTATAAAAATACCAATATTTACAGTCCTTTGCCAGTGAGGCAGAATAAAAACCATTGTTTTGCCATTTCAAATATTTATTAAGGTCACGGAAATGACATTTATGACTGTCAAAAAAATTTTCATTATTGTATTTACCGCCACTTCGTTGAGGGTTGAGTTAATGAGAAGAAGTGGCAAGAAACTCATTGCCACCACTTTTAAATCAACATATACATTTTCATGTTGATGATGTAACAAAAATACTCAAACGTCAAATATTCCTAATTAACGAAGGCAGGATTAATATATTTTTATTAAAATTTGAAGGCTGTACGATGTTACATTACGACGAAAATAGCTAAATAATTGTTTTAGTTGTCAATAAAATACCGTAAATGTATGTAGTAGGTTTTATTTTAATGTTATTCCTTCTCCGTTTTTATATTTTAGGTATGTTATAGTTAGATACCTATAACTTTGTTGACCAATACAATAAAATTCTCAAGCGGAACACAACGGTTTTTGCTTACAACGCTTGTTATTCAATTAACACCCACAACATTAATGGTAGGTACCACAACCCACACTCTAGACTGTTTACAATCTACCTTTTTTATATCCAATTGTCCAATCATTGCTCGCAAATGGTAAACGATAATACCGACTGGGTGGCGAACTAAAACATTCTTAATCGGCTCTCTTATATTAAGGATTGGTCTCCGCTGCGCTCTAACTAGATAGGTATTAGATAAAACTACGCCCAAGTGGGTGATCTCGAGCCAGTCTCGAACAATGTGTGACGTTGACGTGCCACATGTTCTGTTAAACTTTGCAAGTAATTGAAACTCAAATACCGGGTTGCGTAGTAAATCTTTTCAATAATAACACTACAAGAAATTAGAAAGACACTAGGATCATATATCATTAGTGAGTATTTAGTATTTTATTAATATCAATGTAAATCACACAAGAAGCGTATGTTACGAAATTCGAAAGATGCCATTGAGACCAAAGATGTCACGCACACAAGGGTCTAATTTATAGCCAATAACTAAGAACATACTTACCTAAAATATATGCATATTACCAAGGAAGTCAATTTAATTAACATAATTAATGATGATTTGTAGGCGAGACGTAGGTATATCGTACCAGTACAGTATCGCTCATACTTCATGGCGTATTTATTACCGTTTATTGACTACAAACTGGGTCGAGCGTAACGCCACACGATAGATTAATGGAGACTGGAGCTCTTGCATTGTTATTGAAGTGTACATAAGAGTACAAATAGATCGCGGCCGACCGCGACAATGAAACGTTCCCACGAGAAGTTTATGTCTCCGCTCTCGTGTCACCAGACATTAAGATATTACTGTCCATATGTTACATTTACACTGTAATGTGTATCCATCACACATCAGTCAAACTTGTTTATATTGGGTAATATAATGATTATTGTGTAGTAACAAGGTCTAGAGTGTTTGGTGTAAACATTGCGATGCTGTGGGCGCGGGCGAGTGACCTTCCCGCCCACGAGCCGGGAACATGTGTTTACGTTCCAGCAATCCCTCTGTTATTGATACAGTCAAACATTGTTTTAATCTGACCGTTAGTGTTAAGAATCACAAAGCGCTAGTAGGAACTACTTACACAAAACTTTTTGTTTTTAGAATAATATACAATTTGTGGGCTTACAATTTAACTGAAAAGCTTAGCTTATTTATTGAAGTAGGCGTTACTTTGCGGAAATCCATAATTATCCAAATGTTTTAAGTTTTCATTGGTGTTAATTCCGTGTCAGAGTCTGGCGAGTCAACATGTCCTGAGGATGCCTCGTGAACACTAAAGAAAACTCAAAACATTTGGATAAATTAAGCTAAATTTAAATTGACTACTGACCTTCCATTCCGCGGTGGTGAAGTATCTTTCGGTGGTGATACAGTTGTGGTCGTAGTAGTGACATCCTCGTGTGTCAGCTTCCGTAACGTCCTGGGTGACAGCGGGGTGCGGGGCGCGTGGTCGGGGCTGATGGTGCGCTCGTCGTCGTCGTCCTCAATGGGGTGGTAGGTGCGGTCGCCCAGGGCCCGGCGCACCAGCTCGGGGCTCGCCAGGCGGTTGGAGGCGCGAAGCATGCCGGGGCGTAGGCCGGGCGCTCCGTAGGTGAAGGGCGCGGAGTCGGCCCGCGCGTGGTACGGTATGTCTGGCGGACGGTCGGCGCAAGACTGCGGCGGGTCTGGTAGCGCGCTCACCGTACGGAGCATGTCCCCCAGCAGCACGTCCAGCTCGTCGGGGGGACTGGGGGCGGCACGCCGGCCTGCCGACGAGATGCCCGAGTCCATAGACGCGCTCAGCGGAGACGACGCTCCACCGCTGGCGCGCACCACGGTCGCGTAGATGGAGCCGTCCAGGGGACCAAACGTATGGGCGGCCTCTGCTCCCTCAGCGTCCCCGGACCCGTCGCCTCCGTTATTATCACCTGGTCAAAGATAAAGTTCTTAAGATAAAGTTCTATACCTATTTCTGTCGTGAATAAGTAATGTGTAAACATTAGTGTTTCGGTCTGAAGGGCGCCGTAGCTAGTGAAATTACTGGGTAAATGAGACTTACAATCTTATGTCTCACGGTGAAAGCGCAATTGGAGTGCCGCTAAGAATTTTTGGGCATTTCAAGAATACTGAGCGGCATTGAATTGTAATGGGCAGGGCGTATCAGTTACCATCAGCTGAACGTTGTGCTCGTCTTGTCCCTTATTTTCATAAAAAAAAGGAACAAGCAAGCTGATAATCGAAGCTGTTCTCCGTAGTGCACATCGGCCGCCATATGGCCACACGTGCAGCCAGGCCACGTGATCGCCAGTGCGCCGGGAACCGAGACAGATACTCATTAACTGTATCTTAGTTGTATTGAGAAACGGCCTGCAACAGCCGGACCGGCCGTACATGGAATAAGTTCGCTTCCCGTTATGTATCCTTACAATCACCGTTGTCTCTCGGAATGCCAATAAGAAGCTCGGCTTACATAGGATCAGTACTTATGTGTCGCTCGCTCTGGGTCACATCGGATATCTGACTTGTTTATTTAATCGACAAAGTCAGCAATGAACACTCTCTCTATATATATATATAACTTGCCGTTCCACCCGCTTCTCTGGGCGAATTTAAAAAGGAAATAAATTAAACAACAAAAAAATAAGTAGCCATTAACCATCTAGGATAAATTTAGCATCGAATGGTGGTAGTTTCATGTCGATACGATCAGTGGTTTAGGCGTGAAAGAGTCTCAAACAAAGACCATTTTCATTATGTATATAGAAGGTAGATAGATATGTTTTAAATTGCTTTTATTTTGTATTATTGTATGATATAATCTACAAAATATTGCTCATGGTCTGATATTTCATAATTTTTTTTTTATGGAATAGGAGGACAAACGAGCGTACGGGTCAC
This sequence comes from Leptidea juvernica, assembly GCA_949711755.1. Taxonomy (NCBI): domain Eukaryota; kingdom Metazoa; phylum Arthropoda; class Insecta; order Lepidoptera; family Pieridae; genus Leptidea; species Leptidea juvernica. Next base: position 2,277,296 of record CATIXQ010000031.1, read on the forward strand.
CTGGTGTTAAGTGATCACCGCCGCCCACACTCTCCTGCAACAACAGAGGAATCACAAGAGCATTGCCGGCCTTTAAGGAAGGTGTACGCGCTTTTTTTGAAGGTACCCATGTCGTATCGTCCCGGAAACACGGCACAAGGAAGCTCATTCCACAGCTTTGTAGTACGTGGAAGAAAGCTCCTTGAAAACCGCACTGTTGAGGACCGCCACACATCCAGATGGTGAGGATGATATCCTAACTTGTGGCGTGTAAATAATAATATGGAAAACTTGTAATAACAATATAATAAATAATAAGCTTCACCTTATTTTCACTTTTGAATATATATTATAAAAAAAGCCCGCTAAGTTTGTTGCGCCCATTCTTCTCAGGTTTCAGGCATTCGTTTTGGAATGGGTGGTGGTTTTTGACTTTCAATAAGTTATTTCACATCCTATTTTGCATAAAAATATTTCAATTTGAATTTGATCTCTGTTGGCCCATGTTTTGTTATACAATACTTTAGCAATTAAGTTAATTATGTGCTGTAGATTTTATTAAATAAATAAATGAAAAAAAATTCATTGACGTTTTATAAGATTTTATATTATGCTCGCAATATTGTTAAATAACTATTCTGTAATTTTCGTTGTAGTTTATTATATTATTAGTTTTCATTGTGAGTTATATTATGTAAATACCTATTAGAATAGTTTATCTATACCTAAATACTGACAGAAGGTATACTTCAAGGTCACGTTGTTCACACCGGAAATTGGGTAACGCCAGACATATTTGGCGATCACGGTTTCCGAAGAAAACGAGTTACATCATATGAACTTCAGTGTCTTTTATTCAATATGTATTGTTTTTAAAGAAAATAAAATATTAACATTTTGTTTATTGTCTGTGACTCATCAAAGAGGAGTGAGCATTACAGCCGCTTTCCATATTTTTCAATATATTGTCGACTTTTCGTTTAAATAATCGATCGATGGACCAAATTGGCGGCCCATTTTCAATCCATATTAGGGAGAAAGATTTTATTTATTAATTTGGAATCGGTGTTTGTATAAAAGTACATACATATATGTATTGTTCTGTTCCATCCACAGATCCGCAAGATGACAATCGAATATAATAATTATTGTAGTACGATAAATTTTATGTACGATATATTTGGTAGGTCTGAGAATCGGAAGTCATTTTTTTTTATACTCCAAAAATTTTTATTATTGAACTTTTTTCTATTACTTTATATGGCAATACAACGTTTGCTGGGTCAACCGATTTTATGAAAGTATTTGAAGGGTGATATTACCAAGTCAAATCAAAGTTTCCAATACTGAGTTATTGATGCGACAATGATGTGATGCGTCAATGTCTGTGAGAGGCCGCGTGGTGGTTTATGAAACTCGGTTATTTCAGTAATGTCCACCGAAATAACATTTGAGTCGCGGGCTACTGTTACGAAAGACGCAGTCACACTCGAAACAGGAAGATGCGATGCGAGGCCAGCTCTATATGTCACAGGATATACTGTTGCAAAATGAAAACTGATAAGTTGACGCTCAATGTATTTAGATTTTAGAATATGACCTGACTTAACTTGGACTATAGAATGTGCTTGGATAATTTATTCGTCTAGATAGCCTCTTGCTGTTAAAAAACCGTTATAAACAGGCCAGGAATAATAGTTTAGTGTGCGTGACACGCTATGTCTAACACTTTGTGTTAGTCCGCGAAAATTGCTCAAAATAGAGGATAGTTCTAAACTCAATTTTTCTCGACGTTTTCACAGCTGTCGTAGTCTATCTAGACGTATAAATGAGCTAAATAATATATTTGATTATATATTTTCAGGTCTAATGACTTTTCAGTTTTGAATCATAAAGAATAAAAGGCTGTGTTAAAAAGAAAAGACATGAAAAATTCGAGAGCATTTTACGTACAGACGTATTGAAGTACCTAACGAAGTATATATTCAAAATTCAAACTTCACCAGTGGGAGGCTCCTTTGCACAGTACGCCGGCTATTATGTGTACCACAACGGCGCCTATTTCTGCCGTGAAGCAATAATATATGTAAGCAGTAGCTAGTGAAATTACTGGGCAAATTAGACTTAACATCTTATGTCTCAAGGTGACGAGCGCAGTTGTAGTGCCGCTCAGAATCTTTGGGTCTTTCAAGAATCCTGACTGGCACTGCATTGTAATACGCAGGGCGTATCATACCATAAGCTGAACGTACTGCTAGTCGCGTCCCTTACTATCATAAAAAAAGAAGAAATACTAATCTCATAGTGAGGTGAACTATCTATAACCTTAAAACACAATTTTATATCGTGTTATTTACTGAATTATATAAGTGGAAAAAATACCTCCAACAACTGATTCGGATCTGAGAGTAAAGGACTCAATACTAAAATGCAAAGAACGTGTTTCACGCAAAGTTATCAGCAATTTGTTATAACTGGTTTTGTTTGAAAAGTGATCATGGACTGGTTTTCGGAATATTAATTAAGACCACGTATAAAAGTTATATAAACTTGGAATTTGTGTGTAATAAGTAGTATCTAACACATTGGGATAGATGAAGACATTTCTATTATCTTAAATTTTTAAAGTAAAATCATCAACCAACCAAGGGTCCTTGAGTTAAATGAATTAAATAAATATAAAAGGAAATGTCTAGGTGGTGAAACTTCGTACGATCAGATTAACTGCACATAGATATCGGCCATTTTCCCATGCAAGCTGTCCAGCTTGTCAAGCAAAAGGCATTTATTTTCTCAAAATTGATTCCTTTAGAATTCTTTTTGATGTCATTTCTAATGTACTACTACTACCGCTTCCCAAACAAATGGCGCTCTGACAGAGAAGAAGTGGCGCAAGAAACTCTCCCAGCATTCTTTCTTTGCGCTCTTTTTAATAAAATATTCATAATTGTACTATCATTGTTATTGCTATAAAATAATCATAATCTAGTCCCAGGCTGTCCGATATTAAGCTGTACAGAAGCAGGATTTACGATAGCGCCGTTTTTTTTTATGGAATAGGAGGACAAACGAGCGTACGAGATTGTGGGCGGCGGTGATTACAAGAGCGTTGCCGGCCTTTAAGGAAGGTGTACGCGCTTTTTTTGAAGGTACCCATGTCGTATCGTCCCGGAAACCGCACAAGGGAGCCGTTTTTTAATAAAACATTTTTTTTATTAAAGATAATTCCTGAACAGTAAATAGCTGGGACCATATTATTTAAGTGATAATATACATTTACCCTTAAAGCTATTATAACTCATAACACAGGCTGTATATGCCTAATTTGGGTAAAAAGTGTGTCAATATTATTATTATATTGTGTCTTATGACAAGACATTTATATTGCGCGTTCACTTATAAATGATGACGTCATAACATTCACGGAATGCAGTGAAAATTGCTGGACCTGATGAAGGAGACAACATTCAGTTTCAATACTATTTCTTTATAAGGCATTTTTAATACTATTACTAAAATGCTTTCTTGATTAGCTAAATTATTTTGAGATAACGAATGAATAATATCAAAGGTATGTTCACCATACAGCCTTGTCAACAGAGACTATGAATGATTGCTTATCTACCGATTACATAATACATAACATTGCTACTCAACGAGACATTGAAACTACTCACTTTTTTTATAAAAAGTTATCAATAAAAAAAGTTAATAACGAAATTCAAGATATTTTTTTAGCAAGGGCTGCAAGTTTATATGAATTTATTTATGTCCAACTTAAGAAATTTTAATATTCTAGACATAGAAAATTTATTGAATTAGGCGTTACTTTGCGGAAATCCATAATTATACAAATGATTTAAGTTTTCTTTAGTGTTAATTCCGCCAATATTTGTTTTTAAAAAACAATTCGACACGTGTTTCGCATCTACTCGAGGCATCCTTAGGACGTGTTGTCTCGCCAAAATCTGGCACGAGTCTACTGCACTAGTGTCGAAAAACTTAAATAATTTGTATATTCTAGACATAATATTAGGAAGCCATTGGGTATGATAAGTCCTTATCGACTTCTAGTCCTTTAACGATCGAATTCAGTTGGCAATCTGGTAAGGAACAGACAGGATTAGATGGGAAATGTTGTCAAAATAGGTGAAGCGGGGTTTTCACTATCCGTGTACACTCGGGTCTTGGACCGACTATAACTGGTTTAAACTCATCCGAGTCCACTATTTACCAACTGATTTGTTGTTGCGAGATATATAGAAGTGGTGAGCTGTACATTTCAAAAACCCTGCCTGTAAGTGTGGACAAAATAATAATATAAGAAACTGCATCAATGTAGGAAGAATACCGGCGCCGGGGATCTAGGAATTGATAAATAAAATTGTAATTTTAAACAAAATTTCTCACTAACTTACTATTTTCATGGTGTAACGTTTTGACATTTTTTTTCAAGTAAATATGGTCAGAAATACTAACTAATTAACCATTTTTTTCTTACTTTAATATAACTGTGTGTCAGTATATAGACTATCAAGAAATAAGCAAATGGTATTGATTTTTAATGGCGTATTTTTTGGTAATACATTAAAGAGACTTCGATGCCTTTATATGCTTCTTTGCTATTTAAAAGCTACAGAAGGCATTTTTTTAATGAAAATAAGGGACGAGACGATCAAGACGTTCAGCTGATGGTAATGGATACACCCTGCCCATTGCAATGCAGTTACCCTTTCGAGTTCCGTTCAGGATTCATGAAAAACCCAAAAATTCTGATAAGCACTACAATTGCGCTCGTCACCTTGGGACATAAGATGTTAAGTCTCATTTACTCAGTAATTTCACTAGCTACGGTTTAAGACCTAAACACAATAATGCTTACACATTACTGCTTTATGACAACAGTTATTATATACGGTCGAAACCGCAGGGCACAGCCATCATATTACATACGAGGCAGGTATTGTAAGTCGTGTTATCGCTGTCGAAATGTACAGACGATGCTAACACGCCAACCGCCATTCGGCTAACAGTCGCCATATCGCACCGGTCCACGGTCAGCACGAAGGTGAGCGTTTCCTGGCGGCTACCAATGATGTCATCCAACACCTCGAGTTCTACGAAAAGCTCCCCAACATCTGACCTCATCACTGCTGCGTGATAAATTAAGACTAACTAAAACATTTATTAGTTTCACTAGTGATTGGGTTATCGGTTATTGATAATTTTTCAATTTTACTATAATATGTTTTACGGGTGAATAGTATTTTATTCACAATTTATGAGGTTTCACTTTTGCCTACGAAACCTATTAATTTTCAGGTATTAATGACGCCTAGCACGAGCTACAGGTCCACTTAAGGAACCTATAACTAAATATTCATATGGCCATCGTGTTATTTGTATCAGACAACCGAATTAGCTGGAATTCGCAACCTGTTTCAGTTTTACATCTTTTATTTATAAAGCCATAAAATGATGTCCGAGGATATTTACGACAACGGCCAAACTTAATTTTGTCTGAGTCGAAAGTTGTTTAGTTGCTCTAGATTTTATTGGTTTCGCACAAAGCTTACCACAAAACATTAAATAGAGTTTGAGTTGGAGATATATACCTATCCAAGAATCATTGAGACCAAAACTTTAAAGAAATTAACATCTTGTAAGTGAATTTGCTAGAAACTGTCATAACCATAATGTTAACACCAGGAACAGATATTAACTTACAATGCCTTGGTACTCGGCTACGTCGAGTTAGTAAGTATTTTGTGGGGCGATGTAACTATATGCTTTGACAAAAAGATTCCAGAAAATGTTCAAAACAAAAGTATTACGATATTCAAAATAATTATTAAAAAACATTTGTGTGGGAAAGGTTACTATAACATAAATGAGTTTCTTAATGATACCACAGATGGGATTGGAGCGACCGCCCTCAGGCTATTGAAGAAGAAGTTTAATTCGACGATATTACTGTGTAAATATTTTTTATGAAAAAAAAAAGCCCGCTGAGTTTGTTGCGCCCGTTCTTCTCAGGTCTGAGGCATTCTTTTCGGACTGGGTGGTAGTTTTTAACTTTCAATAAGTGATGTCACATCCTATTTTGAATAAAAAAAATTGAAGTTGAATATATCTAACATTGTGAGTCTAACTACAGATGTAGAAAATAATTTAAAACATATGAAAACTTCAAATTTTAAGATTAAAAGGCTCTCTATGTTCTCCGCAGAACGAGCAAAGTTTCATTATGATTGCTTGAGTAGTTACGGTATAAAAAGCGTAACAACAATCGTGACCCACCATAATATCATTTTCCTAAAGTTATAATCAACAATTAGGTCGAAATTTGCTTGAACATACATGTCCTAAGTAACTTTTCATTTTATTGGATAGGTACCGACATACCACCAATTGTCATAAAATCTTTAACGTGCAATTATAAACCTAACTGCTCTTATGGTTTTAAAAGAATTATCACCAAAGTGGGTCATGAATCAAATTTGTCGATGGTACTGTAGTGTCACGGACTAGTAAAAAAATTAAGGACTCCGTGTCACCTTACATAACAGTGTAGCACCAAAACAAGCCGATTAACGTGTAAATACATAGCCCCACGCAAACACTTACACTACTACAGGCCGTTAGGCGGCCATTATGAGAATTGTTATTGTCTGTCACAGATCAGTTTGCGTCTCAATAAAATATTTTAAAAATGCCGTCGTGCGTTGTGAAAATGTGTAAAAACGATACTATATAAGTATTTGTGGCCATATATGATTATTTAAGGGCGAAAAAATTGTGTAACACTAGTTGGAAATACTATTCTCCCGTAACCGCACACACACTAGCATAACGGTGCTTCACTTGCTAATATCACGGGGCGGGGGCCTTCTTTTTTACTCGTCCGTGGGGTACGTTATGCTATTTTTTGAATTCCAACGTTCCTTCATTAATTTATTTCCTTTTAAAATTTGCCCAGCGGAGCGGGCGGGCATGGCTAATATTACTGTTATCTAAAATAATATTATTAATTATATCTTAGACTGAAGAAACCAGGCCATAAAATCCAAAAAAAAAATTAGACTGAAGACCGACAGTTTTCACTTCTTAACACATCTGTACTATTTATTCGATTGTCTTCTTATTCGCGTCAATATTTTAATTTAATGATTTATTCTACTTTATCTTTACAGCCAACCTTATAACAATGAGTTCTTATATGCGAATAGGAACTCCTTGTACTAAATTTATTTTATTTATTTATTTGTTACAGGATGTCTATTACCAAAATGGATAGCCAAATTTTCGGTCCGAAACGAAAGAACGACGAACTTCGAATTAAATCGTATTACCGAAGTACTTCAGGTCCGAATAGTGCAGACGGATTTCGTTTCGGAACTATAGACAAACCATTAAAAGTGAAGTTGTAGTTACGATCATAATAATGTCAAACAATGAAAACGCTAATGTCAAGTGAATTTGGGAATAAGGTAAACGAAAGACAAAATATCTAATCGCGAACTTCGTATCGATCTTCGGATACGAAACACTTTCGTAATAGGAAAATACAAGATCCGTAAACCGAAACTTCGTGTTTCGATTTTGGTAATAGGGCTCCAGTACTTACATTTACGTACCTGATAAATCCTACATTGTACGAAACTCTTTCAACTGTTTTCTTAATACACTGTTCAGATGTTTTTACTTCAACACTTGGTTGACACACTGGGTACTGGACACGAGGAGGTACATAACACGTCGATGACGCGTGCACAGCTGTTGCAACAGTTATGTGGACTGAACGAATACAAATAAAGAGTACTTGTGTATCATTCGATAAACTGTTTACTTCCAAGTTCCGACACTTACTTAGATAAGCCCATCGTTTTCGAGTTAGTAAGTCTTTTATAATAATATGCATCTTAGGAGATGTATATTATACTTTTATAATATAATCCCAGAAAATGTACAAAACAAATATGTTACGAAATTTAAAGTGTTAATTCCGCCAGTATTTGTCTTTTAAACAATTCGACACGTGTTTCGCCTCTACACGAGGCATCCTCAGGACATGTTGACAGACTGAGTCTCGTGCCAGATTTTGGCAAATCTAAGATACTCTATAGAAAAACTCAAAACATTTGGATAATTATGGATTTCCGCAAAGTAACGCCAAATTCTTCAATATTTTTTTTTTTTATAATTGTTTTTTTTGATGATTTTCTTTTGAAACCACCGATTTTCTTAATGAAACCACAGACTGGGAACGAAGCAAACACCCTCAGGCTCTTTAATTATAAATGTTTATTGTACGATATGATATTGTAATCCATATTTTTTACAAAAAAAAGCCCACTGAGTTTCTTGCGCCCGTTTTTCTGGCAGGCGATTTTGAAGGTGTGGTCGTTTTTGACGTTCAATAAGTGATTTTGAATCCTATTTTGAATAAAAATATTTGAATTTGAATTTGAAAAAGTTTTAACTAGTTGTGTTTTGATCTTGAATCTACAAAAGTAGGATAGTATTATAAATAGTTAAGTTTAGTTGACCTTATCAACTTGTGTTTCGGATTTGACCAAACTTATTGTGTTGTTTTAGATAATAATTATAATATTTAAAAAGGTTTTCGGTCACTGAAACGCTTTGAATACTAGACCATTCATCATGAAACTTTGTGCATAAGTTGTCAGGGGTACAGAAAATGGATATCTCGAAGCAAGGGATTGGGTCGAAGCCTGTTAGAGCAAATTCTTACATTATAATGGTTTCAATGTTATAATGATGCATCCATTAAAAAGGAAGTCCGAAGTAGTAAGTGTTAATATAATTTAGTAATTATTTTAATATTATATGGTAAAAAAGTTGTTCTTAATTCTACTGTACTAATACATACTTAAGTGTTTATATTACAATATTATCAAATAAATATTCAATTCAATTATGTTACTTATTAAAATATGTTATATTAGGGGATCCAAACATTTCCGCCTTTGTGGTAGAACTTTGCTTAAATTTTTTCTAGAGAAGAAATATTTTTACTATGAATAAAATTGTCACGGAAAAATAATAGTTGGGCTTGGTTTGGCACGGTAGGACAGACAATTTGTCGAAGGGGTTCTAAATGTAAGTCCTGTAGAGTTAAAACGGTTTCTTGTGCTGTGTCATGAAGCAGTAATGTTGAAGATAAGTCAACTGTTGTTATTGATTAACCGGACCTGAAGAAGCTCTACTGAAAGACACCATTAAGTGACCACCAAACTTAACCCATTACTTTTCTAATTGTAAGTGTTGATTTAGGGGCTGGGGGAAGAGGAAACAGCCGCTCACGTTCTGCTGGAATGCAGTGAGGTGACAAACTACAGGGCGAAGCACCTGGGGTCACCAGGCGCTCTTCGGGAAGTCTTCCTAGAAGTTAAGAAGGGTGACTTCTTGGAGGAGCTTTGCTGGTTGGAGTAGCCTCTACCACTCTCGCACGCAAAATAGGCGCATATGACGTCGAGTTGCGAAAAGCGCCCGTATGAAGAAGAAGAAGAGATTAAACTTAAAAAAACAATGATTTTTTTCGCGCAGAATACGCTACGTTAGTTCTAAGCCGGAACTCGTATTTAAAAAAAGTAAAAATATTTAATTTTCAGTGTAACTATTGTTACATGTTAAGGTCGAATGAAAAAACCTAAGAAAAACACATTGAAATTCATAAAAACTAAATAGAATGTTTTAGTTTTCATGTGTTTCGAAATCTCGCACCAAGGAGGTCTTGTTTTAACCCGAAGACCATTAAAATACACCAAAACGGCAATTTCATATTTAAGCTCCAATGAGACAACACTGAAATATCTGAGACAATTTATATTAGGTTTCCCTTATACTATTATCACAGTAATATTGAAATAAAAGTTATTTTCTTATGATTGATTTCTGATAATTATTCAGTACAAAATTAAAGTTATAATTTAGGTTACTGAATAAATACTTAATAATTTTGTAAGGCTATTTTTGTTTTTCCAAATTATAATAAAATAGAGTATTTTCTTTGATTAAAGCAGTTACTAATTGTATGTTGTTATGAATATTATAAATGGTTTAGTTGAAAATAAATACATTTTAATATACATTTCATATTTTTTGTGTTTCAATAAAACACCTTTTAATGAATTCAAACGCGTGTTATTGTAACTGTGTTTTTAGCATTTAACATTTTGCGTTACATTTTTACTTCCCCTTTTTAATCCCCCTGAAAACGTGCTCTGAAAAGTTCACGAAACGTCGGGTAACTACAATAATAATTAAAACTTTAACGCAAAATCGAATGTAAAAACACAGTTACAATAATTCCACTCGTTTCAATCCTTTAAAAGGTGTTTTATTTAAATACAAAAATTGTATTGAAAATGTATTTGTTGTCTATTAAAACATTTATCATACTCAAAACAACATACAATTAGTAACTGGTTACAAGTAACATTAAACCAAAGAGAACAGTAACGTGTCTGTGAACTTAAATGACTATTTATTCATCATTTAAATGTTATTATGACTTGACATGAGAAATTACACATTGTCAGAGTTAATCACATAAGACAAGGTGGAATGGTCAATGATCTCGGTTGATACGAAACGAATTGGGTTCGACGATGACGAATGGCACAGTTCTGGGTTTGTGGCGGGCGGACACTGGACATCCATCACATTATTCATGGCACTCAATTACTCCGAGGAGGAGGCGCCGAGCCAGCGGAATGTGTGATCTTATTGAACAAGATCGGTGTTTCTCTTCGGCACATTATCAACGCTTTCGCACAATAAAACAATCACACTATCCGTTAATCACATGGGCCTTGCATAGGTACAGCAATTATACTTCGAATTAACAAATAAATAATGCAATATAATATCTAACTGTTACACAAATAAAATTTTATGAACGATGCGGGACTCGAACCCACGACCTCTCGCGTTCCGTGCTAGTACTCTTCCAAATGAGCTAACCGTTCGAGTGACGTATTGTCATAAAATCTTGTATGCTTTGTTCAACTCTCAGGTTGTGGCTTCATCTACAGGATCTAATTTACAGTTGATAACCTGCTGAACCCCAGTATTTGCATATTGGGATATAGTCATGAGATGTCAATCTTGCAAATCTAAACAATTTGTTATGTTTTTAAAGTGATAGCCCTCACTTCTAGGATTAATACACAAATTAAATTTGATAACTAAACTTACTGCATAACGTATGAGTTAGCACTGAGTAGAGTGTTTTTATTTATATCACACACTGGGTTTACGTAAAACAGTTACAGACACAGCGCACAGTAATGAGTCAGCGCGGCGGTTGGTAGCGGAGTCGCCGGGACACTGGGCGGGCGGTCTGTGTGTATCGCCGGCCGCGCTCGAGAGCGGGCGGTCGTTCAAAATAACCTGACACCTGCACCCGGCGCCGCCACCCGCCATCCGGCACCTATGTCACCTATGTGTTGACTGTTTTGTCAACTCTCATAATGACACTCTAATTAGCTGAAACTGTGAAGAACTAGGTCGCTTCAGATGTTCCGCGGTATCTTATAAATTAACAACTATCTTTGTAACGAAACAATATTTCTACTACTTTTAAAATAATAATATTGACACAATTTTACACAAATTATCTTGCCCCGAACTAGGCATAGCCTGTACTATGGGTAAAAAGACAACGATATATTTAATACAATATACTAACTTATACATACTTAAACACATATAAACATCCAAGACTCGGAAACAAGCATATTCACCATATAAATATCCTCTGCCCCCTGGCTCACTCCGCCATTCCCATGAAAAGGTAAAGCACCAGTCTCTTGAAAATCAAATTAATGTAACCTAAACTCAAAACAGATAAAAAAATCTCTAACGGCCAAGTAGAAGCCCATATTATTAAAAAAAGCACGAATGGGTTGGTGAGCATGGCCTGCCAATTCCCTTCCACCTATCGCGTCCAGGTCGAGGTATGACTCAAGTCTGATGCTCGCATTTACATCCTAAGTTCTAGTCGCGTCACTCATTGTTTATTCATGGAACGCACCCTAGCATTTGATCAAATCACTAGATTTGTTCAGAGAAATGATAAAATCGTGTTGTTCTTTAAACATACTCCTTGATTTCATCAAATCACTTAGGGAATTGACTAAATCTCTGTTATTATCATTTCCCTGCGACATATACATTACGCTTCCTCTATAGTTTCTTCTATAAATATCGACAAAATGAAAGTAGATCAGTGTCGTTGGAAGCTTAATTGTTGATGATAGTAAACGTTTATTAGTAGGTGAAGGCGAGACATTCAACTGACAGAACATACAAACATTACATTAACGAAACCAAACGATGTATTACACAGAGTCAGCATTTAATGATGACTTGAATACTTGTTCTTTTATACTCAATGAATGAAATCTAAAATATATGAGAGATACAATTATTGATTATAATTAGAGTAATAATTATTATGATATTATCAGCGGTCTCATGAAAATATAAATGAGGTCTCATTAGATGCGGAAGAGGTATTAAAATGTTTTTTGACAAAAATGAAGTAGGACAAAAATTAAAAATAAATAATAGTTTTAAAAAAACTAAAAAACACGCTTTATATAAAATTCAACTAAAAATAGAAAATAAATTTTAATAAATTTAAATTGAAAATAGTGTAAAAAAAATATATTTCATTATAAACAAAAGCGTGGGGTGTAGAAGATTCATTTTTTTAATAATATCTTAAAAAGCACCCCACGCTTATTTTTTACATAGAAATATATTTTTTTTATAATAATTCTTCTACACCCCACGCTTTTGTATATAATGAAATATATTTTTTACACTATTTTCAATTTAAATTTATTAAAATTTATTTTCTATTTTTTAGTTGAATTTTATATAAAGCGTGTTTTTTAGTTTTTTTAAAACTATTATTTAATTTTTATTTTTTAGTTAAATTTTTTAGATTGAATGTAGGGATTTTAATATCTGCGAATAAAAATATTTTAGTTTATTGGAAGATCACTTATTTCAGCGCCATCTATTCGCTTCTAAACGAATTAGATACTAGGAACTGTCTTGACATGTCGCGCGGTTCCTTTGTAGTTTACAATAAATTACTAGATGGTGCTTATTAGTGATTTATTCTAAAATTATATAAATTGACAAAAATCTTATTTTGCATATTAAATAAGGGAATAATCTTGTCAAATTAGTGTAATGTCATCGGTCCTCGATACATCTACAAAGTTTGAACGAAATCTAGCCGTTTAAAGTGGGTCAAAATCGCGCCCAAAGAAGTCGGTTACAAACATACAAACATACAGGTGAAGCTAATAAAAAGCGTGTAAAAAGGGCTTTGGTTTCTTGCATATACCTCAAAAAAATAAGATTTTAGTAAGTTTAAAATTTTTCTTAATTGTAAGACCAATATTTATAATTTAACCAGAAAACGCGCATTTTGACAATAATTCAATATAAAAACTATAATCCGATGGCAAAAATATTTAATAGCGATTTTTCAATGAGGTAGTTATGTAAAAGATAATTAAACATCTTTCCTACTAGAATGTGAAGACTGCAAGGGTGATAATATTGTTAAAATATAAATCTGAGTATTTTTAATGATGGCATTTTTTTCTTTTACGGATATCTGAGAGGCTATTAGAAGTGATATCTTGTAGTGTTGGAGCCACTTTCAGGCGCCATCGTTTTAACGTGAGAGAAATGAGAAATGAAAAAACTAACCAAGCATACAGTTCCCGCATCATATAAATTATACGAACAATTACGATTAACCTTTGCTATCAATCTTGATGTCACGTCACAGCTGTCATTTTTATTGTTATTGTAAAAGTGTAAATTCAGGCTAGCGAAACTCTCTAAGAATAATAAATATTAGTTAAAAAAAATCTAAAAAACATGTTATAGAAAACCGAACTAAAAAATAGAGAAATTATTTTGAAAATTAAAATTAACATCAATTCCTGCATTATAGACGATAGATGAAAATTATATATATTAACAAAAATCTTATTTTGCAAATTGAAAAATGGAATAATTTTATCAAATTAATGTATTGTCATCGGTCCTCGATAAATCTACGAGGTTTGAACGAAATCTGGCCGTTTAAAGTGGGTCAAAATCGTGCCCAAATGAGTCGTTTACAAACAAACATACCTACATACAGATGACGCTATATAAAAAGTGTGAAAAAACCGATTCACTCGATTGTATGGAACGTGCATAAATTGATAGATTGATAAATAACGGCTATAATCTTGTAAAAAACGGAGATAGCCGAAATCCACTACGTTTTAAGCAACTGTTCGCTTTCAAACTTAGCCGGATTATACTTCGTCGCCCAATTGTAATTATTATTTGAAACATTTGTCAAATCCCACTGCACGTTTTATGCTCCCGCATAAGTTACGCCTGTTATTACGTAGTATTTACATTCTCTTTGGTGTAAATAGTTTTTTTTTTAATATTTTATTAATAAACGACAGATTCTAGGCCATCGATTGGAAATAGCTTCTAGTATATGTTGGATGATAATAATCAAAACCCGGTCACGGTTTGTCCACTTCTTTGGGAGTAATTGTGATCACCACGTAATTTTTTTTCAAACGTTTAAATAGCAAAATAAAATTGTTTTTACGGTATATGAGATGTACACATTATTGAAAGTGCGTTCTTCAAATGCATCTAGTGTGTGTTATCGTATAAGTGTAAGTTGGTTGTGGTAGAGACATCGAGCAACAAATTGCTTGACCTTGACGTGTCGAGAGTACAGCACAAACACAACCGATTCACGGCATGAGGCATATAGCAAATGATGTCAATCAATCTAAACAACATTTTAATGTCAAGTTATTAATAGCAACTTATTTGTTAATGTTTGTTTGCATTGAATAAGCTCCGAAAGTACTAAACCGATTTGAATAGTAGATTGATAACCGAGGGTCGAAAGAATCAATTCCCGAGGTATTTAGACGCCCGAGCGCAGCGAGGGCGGCTATAGTCCGAGTAGGAATTGATTTTTTTACCCGAGTTAAACACTGTACTTTTCATTTCGAATATAAGGAAAATAAAACTAGTTGTTTATCTAAGCACAGATTAGAATCCCACCAATTTGTGTCGACTTTTTAAATTTCAAATATGGAACTTCCGCGTAATTGTTGCGGCTTATTCCGCTCAAAGAAGTTTGCGCTAAGTTCACACTGGCTGTTTATAAAGTCACATAGCATTTCTTTTAAATAGTTTTTTTTAAGTACATAAAACTTTTCATAGCTGACAGCAGTTCTATTTTCAAAGTTTTTTCCGGCCCTTGGGTGGGAAAGTAGTTTGTATGACTTTTTCCCTCTCTACGGAGGGAAGCAGCATTTTCCACCCAATAATCAGATCAAAACAACATTACTTTCCGATTATGAGAAACGAAAAAATTATTTCGCTCTTGGAAAGCTACACTATACCCGGGTGACATAGGCTATAATACATTTAAAAAAAAGGGATCCTTACAAAAAGTTTAGAGAAAAAAAAGAATAACTTCTGAGAAAATAAATGCCTTTTATGCCTTTTATTGAAAAAAAAAATGTTCCGATAGTGGAATATAATATGAGTACTTGAAGGCGTTAAAATAGTAATACTAACATGGCGGTTTGAGTTTGCAAAAACTAATCAATTTAATTTGTAGAAAGTATCACTAATTGGTGAAATGAAATCAGATGTAGACAAACCAAGAATACATCTAAGTTAAATGCATCCAGATTCAATCATTCGTAGTGCAATCATATAAAATTCGCCTACCTACGTAATATCACTTTATCTACACCCATGCTATAAATCCTCTATTAAAGATTCTGAAACAGTTAGCTTATTGCCAACATTAAAACACCCAATGTTCTAATAACCATTACATCATCCAAACGAGTGTTGTAATGTTGTACTGAATTTCATAACAACACTCCTATGTTTTTTTTCGGTCCCCTCATGCGCAAATAATTTCAACAGACAGCCACATTCTTATTGCTCGATGCGTGGTATCTGTATGAATTTCAAAAAAAGAACATTTTCGTTTACGTGCGTTCCACACTACCAGAAGTCGCGCGCCGTAAAAAAACGTAGGTTATTCGAATCCCCGCTATTCTTATTGTTTTGTTTACAAAAATGAGCGAATCATTTTAAACACTGCAAAAGAACATTATATTCGAGTGAATTTTAATTATTGCACCATACAAAATATAAAGTACTACTAAAATAAATAATTATTTCATTAATACATAGTTTATTTGTATATAATCAGTAATGAATGATATTAGGTTACTACTAGGACTGGTGTTTTAATGTTAGCAGTAAGCTAACTGTTTCAGAATCTTATAGAGGATTCATATTCTGGGTGTAGATAAAGACTTGTATGCTGTTGATAATTAGGTATAACGGTGCTAATGATTTAAACGTGAAAATTTCTAAGTGGCAAACTTCAGAATCCATATAATTACACACTATTCTGATAAAACAATTTTTAACATAAATGGTTCTTATAAATTATTTAATCTAGCCCTCCCCCTTCCAACCTCCATTAAATGTCTCCTCTCCCTAGTTTACACTCCTTTTGTAAATATTTTGTGTAAATATATTAAAATAAATAAGATTAAGTTGTAAATATCATTAAGTACATTAATTAATAATTTAAGTAATTCTATCTGTGTCTGTCCTTTATAGTGTAATAGCATGTATATTATTTGTTTCAGATATTATAAGAAATAAAACTTTATGTAATCTTAACACCGATCATTACCGTTAAACTTAGGAGACACATACTCATAGCTTAGTAGTCTACTTTAACGTGATACTCGCAAATCTGTGGTGTGTACACCCACACACACACAAGCCACAGTAGGAAGAATAGAAAAGAATAGAATTTAGACCTACCCCCTTATTCATAATAGTCTGCTAACTTAAAGCATTGCTAATTCCCACTCTGTCTTCTTCTATTGACCTAAGTCAGAATGAGAAAAAACACTCCTAAGCTGCTGTTTAAAGTTAGTGGACCATTATGAATAAGGGGGCTAAAGTAGATGTGTGAAGATACAAGTTACAGCTGCCCTTCAAATAAATATTAACATTAATGTTTATGTTTATTACCTGTGTCATCATCGGTGATCGCAGACAACGGCCTTAGGTGTTCCAAGGAGTCCGCTCTCGCGAGCGCGTCCGGGGCAGCGCGGAGGGGGGCTGCCGGAGTGGGGGCAGGGGCTGCGCCCCCCGCACCATCGCCTCGAGCGAATATCAACTCTACCGCACCATCACTCGGAAATGATGGATCTGTTGACAATAAACCTGAAAGTCTCAGAGCTTCTTAAGGCCCATACCTGCAACGACGGATTGGTGGTGTAACAGCCCTTTCTAAAGGAGAAAGGGGCGTAAAAACATCTTAGTGACGAAATAGTGATGTCAATTTCTACAAGGCCGTAACGTAACAAAAGTACCGCTTGCATACTGACTATTGCTGCGTTACGTTACCTTAATGTGACAAGGTTCCGACCCTGTCACCAACGCGCGGGGGTTGTTACGTATAATAGGGAGACAGTTAGAAGTACAAGTAACGCACACGATAAAACATTGAAAAGATGCATTCATTTTTATATATCTCTCATTTTAATCAGAGATAATGGAGTCAACTTTGAGAATATTTTTCTACCGAGTTAATTTATGTGTTTTTCTTGTCTCAGATCATGAAAATTCTTCAATTTTATAAATGAACACATTGAATAGATGTTCCAATCAAATAAGAAACTATTTTTATGTAGCCCCTTATAATGAAATAATAATTCTAGGCTGAACTAGTCTCATGTTGATCTGAAAATTTTTTTATTTTTAAAAATTAAAATTGTTTTGAATAGTCATACAAATTTTACGGGTAACACGATTGTAAGTTAATGCTCGTTAAGCACTTCAATTGTTAAAATTATGGTTTCACGACTTTGCCAGTTTGAACAGTAGGTAGAAGCTACTCGTTTCTAACACGGACCTGAAAGACGATTTTCCCAATAAACACCAAAGTGTTGATGGCATTTCAGTTTTGTGATTATTAAATGTAAATATTTTAGAGGTTTGTGGCAGGAATCATATAAAAAAAGTCTTTAGTGCAATCGTCATGATAAGTGCGTTATAAGGCGCACGACAGTATGACTTCCATGTTCATTGCAAAAGGATTGAAGTTTGAAGTGCACTAATTGCAAATATTGACAGAGATTCTAATTAGAATCTAGCCAACACTTCGGTCAATTGACCGAAGTGTTGGCTCCTATCTACTTTGGGCGTCTAAGATCGCCGTTCGTATACTCATTCTTCTATAATATTTGATTCTGTGTGACATTTTCTATAATATAAATATTAAGTACATTTGTAAAAACGTATTGGTGCAGTCTATAGGCTGTATGTTATTTTATAATAAATATATATAATATATCAATAATGAATATTTTTATTACGGCTATTATAGCATTATAGTGACCGTACATTATAGGTACAAGTGCAAGCAAGGATCCAAAAAGGGCGAAATAAAGAAACTTACATTTTTAAAACAAGCCATTTTTAAATTATTGTTAGTAGTGCTTTATAATGCAATTTTAATGATTAATTAAGTAAATTTTATTAGAGTTTAGATCGATATTATTTGAAGGGCTGTGAGGTGCTCTGATCGAAAGAAATCATGTTCATACGTCGTGCGTTCAATAAAAGTGAGAATGTGTATCAGGGGCGTGCATTGGTTTTCTAGCAAGGTGGGTAGATCTAACAAGTTGTAGTTGCGCTTTAGTACTATGCAATCTGTAGACTGACTACCGTGGGTAATAAATTAACTTTATCTACACCCATGCTTAAAATCCTCTATTAAAGATTCTAAAACAGTTAGCTTATTACCAACATTAAAACACTCAATGTCCTAATAACCAATACATCACCCAAGCGAGTGTTGTAATGAAATTAAGTACAACATTACAACACTCGTTTGGATGATGCAATGGTTACTAGGACTGGCTTTTTTAATGTTAGCAGTAAGCTAACTGTTTCAGAATCCTTTATAGAGGATTCATATTATGGGTGTAGATAAAGTCTTGTATGCAACTGTTGATAATTAGTTATTAAAACACTCATGTGATGCTATTATCCGCATTATACAAACCCACATTCGTGTTTTAATACCCCTTATACAAAACAGTTGCATAAATAACTATTAACACTAGTGCTATATTTATTTACGTTCATATCGAGGTAGGCACTGCTTAATTGCCTATATGATATGCACGCCCCTGATGTGTATGTTGCTGGTGACGCAGCATCATGTTATAACTTTTTTCTAAACTTAAAATTCCTTTCTTATAATACTCATCATCCTGCAATCTGTCTGTCTCTACGGCTCCATCATCTTTGGATCTTGGAAATACATTGATATCACTGGGGTCTTACTCGGATGAATGTGGAGGAGGCTCAAGTATTTTAAAGTCACCATCTTGATTTTTGCCACAGCAACGGCGAACCTGTGAGCCGGGGCAATATCTATCAATCCATCAGGATTATACAGCTTTTGCTAGATTGCCTTGCCGTTTTTTTACAAATTTCGTTAGTCGTCCAACAGTGAACTCAATCAAGACACCCCTTTACTATGCCAGAAGAGAAAGCCATGATAATTGGTTGGGTTGGAGATGATGTTCTCTTCCAAGTAATTTTACTTCTGCTAGTATGTTGAAGCCAGGTTCCATGTATGGTTATAAATGGACCTATGAAATGTTCTGGTTCTTGCGGCTGAAAGCCAGCGATGCTTGGAGTAATGTACGCCAAGCAGCAGAAACCGAGCCGCTACCCTATGTTTTCATTTTAATTTGTAATCATATGTAGTATGTATGTTTTTCTGTATTTTTTTTCTTTGAAAACAATAAATGTGATTTTATTTTATTATTTTTATATAACAGTATCGAAACAACAATCAGTGTTCATTCTGCAAGATGATATGGTTAAACAATTTTTTGAAATTTTTTAATAGTTTAATTCGTCTCTACTATTGTTGGGTTGGCCGAGCGAGAGTCACGTATAAATTCAGTGTCCTAACGTTAAACTGTTAATTACAGAGAAGCATTCGTTCCTACAGTATCCTGTTGATAATGATTAACTTTTTCCATACTTTTTTAAGGAGAGAAACTTAATAACTCCTACATCCGTTTTCGACAACACGCACCAAAAAACTGAAAACAAAAGACTCTCATTTCTTAAAAACAAAGCGTATGCCAATTATATTTTTTTATTTAATAAATACATATCTAGCTTTACCAGCCATTATTTAACTTTGTGGTTTGAAAGCATTTGCAACACATTCTCAATATTTATTGAACGCCCCTCAATATATTAACTCCGTGTATTGAATATGCAATCATTAGGTTTACACAAATACGTAATAGAGGTTGCTTTTCACTTTGGGACGATTATAATGTAGTTTATATTATTAAATCTCTAACTATTAATAAATCGAATCATATCTTTCAATGAAAGCTTTATGATTTTTAATATTATTCCGATCAACTAAGCGATATCTTCAAATATATTTTTTAATATTTGTTTTGTCATATTTTTAATACGTTAGTGTCTATTTTTTAAAGTATTTTTATATTATAATTATTCATTCATCACACCAGAAAACCACATTACAGTAAACATTTTTTATGGTTTTGCCTCTATAATGTATGCTTTTAACTAAGTTGTTAAGACTTAACACACAAAGAACCATGAAACTAGAATAAAAATCTTATGGTATGAGTGATAGTTACGAAACGAAATGTACGTAGACGACGTCATAAGAGCATCTAGTGTAATACGTGAGGAAATCCGTTAGTCAAAAGCGAACTTCAGTCATTCGATTGTGTGGAGCCATTGACCTTATAAAACATAGCCTAATTCTTTGCGATTTGAACACATCTTATACAAATCCTCAGCAGCTAGTAGTAATTGTTACCTGACCAATGAGCATGCAGTATCCCGCGCTCACATGCTGTTGAACTTTTGCATCGCAAATATAATATAGGCATCAGGAGTGCACTGTGTTATAAGGTCGAAGTGGAGAGCATCATTACCATGCACAGCGTGGTCTAGCTGGAGCTTAGTGAAGGAGAGCGTGTGGTCGGCGACGGCGCATGTGTGGAACTGACAGGCGAACACCAGGTGCCTCTGGGTGTCGTGCGAGGGCGCGGCGGTAGCAGGCCGGCGGTACGCGCGCACGAGCACGTCGCCGCGGAGTGCCAGTCGACCCACGCCAGCCGTCCAACCGCCACCATTCACCATATACAGCCCTGATGACCACACACTTCATTACACAAATAAAATTTGAAAACAAAATTTTATGAACGATGTGCGAGTGCTCTGCCCACTGAGCCAACCGTTCGAGTGACGTATCGTCATAAAATCTTGTATGCTTTGTTCAACTCTCAAGTTGTGGCATCATTATATTATACTTTATTAAACAAAAATAAAAACATGAATCAATCATCCCAAAGATGGATATAAAACATTCATGATATCGCAGAGACAAGATCCAGAGGTCGAACCCCAAGAAGATGGACAGATTAGGAAGCTGGCCACAACAAGAAATAGTCCAGACCATCAAGAATAAGACAGACAGAATGCTTCTATCAATAAACAACTAGAGGAAAGCAGTAAACATTGATCCATTATCTTAGTAAATGAAAACTACTGGGTATTTAAATCATCTTTCATTATAAGTAAATTCTGTAAATATGTAACTTTAAGTGCTGTTGTTATCTCAAATAAGAAAGTACATTGAAAATGTGTATTCCAATATACAACGATGGACAGTTTTGTTGTTAAAGTTGGTTGCACACACTATACTTAATTAATGGTTATATTAAACCCATTCAGGAAGCTCAAGAATCACTGTGGATGCCTGATTAAATCCAACAACAGAATGTTACCTGAGGTGTAGACGCAGGTGAAGTTCTCGTAGATCTTGAGGAAGGCGATAGTGGGAGCGGTGGTGGCTGCCAGCGAGCCAGCGACACTCACGTGGGTGAGGTACAGCGGGGCGGAGTTTACACGGATCTGACCAGCCAGGAGCCCCGCGAACGTGTCGATGTACCTGATATCGAAGACGACAAATTTAAATAAAATACTATTTCAAAAGGTTTAAACGTATGTTTAAGATTTTTTTTAATTAAATATTTATTACAAAATTGCTATTCAAAGCTTGTTGTTCCGCATTTTACAAGACAGGTTAGTCAGGCTATTACAGCTGATCACATGCACATGGCTTCATAAAAGGTCGCTCAATTCTTATCTTTCCAGGCTAGTGGACCACTGTGAACAAATCGACGTCATATACACTGATTTTTCTAACGCTTTTGATAAAGCGAACCATCAAGTCCTATTAAAACATCTTGCCAGGTATGGTTTACATGGCGCTCTTTTAAATTGGTTTGAATCATATCTCAATCAGAGGCATCAAGTAGTTTCAATAAATGGATATCTCTCGGATACTGTGTACGTGTGGTGGCCAAGGATCGCATCTTGGACCTATTTTATTTACAATATTTATTAATGTCATAACCAATCATATCCATTATTCTAATGCTTTCCTTTTTGAAAAATATAGAGAGTAATAAGTAAATAATAATAATGATAGTAATTTAATTCAGGCTAACCTTAACAATATACAGGTATGTTGTTATAATAATAATATTATGGTCCAAAGCAAAAAATGTTTTGTAATGAGAAGTACTAGGAGAAACTTTCCAACTGTATATAATTATTACATAAAAAACTTTGGGCTCGAGGAGGTATTTAAAATAAAGGATCTCGGTATTATAGTGGATTCTAAATTAAATTTTAAGACACACGTAGATTCTATAGTTTTAAAGGGTGCACAAATGCTGGCTTTTTTTTAAAAGGAAAACAAGAAAGACTTCAGGTTAATAAATACTACAATCACCTTCTATACTACTCTAGTTAGAAGTATTTTAGAATATTTTTGAATAGTTTGGAGCCCAAGCTTTATATAAGTATTCACTCGCAAAGACTGGAAACCACACAAAGGAGATTTACTGAATTTTTGCTATATATTGCTCAAGGATAATCGCACATAAGTTCTTACAGTGACAGAAGTATAACCTCTCTATAACCGACGAAATAATAAGGGTTTAGTTTTCTTGTATAAATTAATAAACGGTATTATATTTTATAGTCCAAAATTATTCGAAACTGTTAAAATATACATCCCTCAAAATTTGCTGCGGAAAGCTAATGGTTCATGTATTTTTTATATACCACCCTATAGAACAAACTTAGCGCGTCGTTTTCCCCACTACCACGACTTTGTAAAAACCAATAGGCAGTTATTTCTTATCTTTTATTCTTTTTGTCTAATTATTATTGAAGTCTTTGTCGATAATCAACTTTAAATTGTCATTTAATTATAGTTTATATTATATTATTAGTTAATAGTTATTAATAATAAGTATGTTAGTTATCTGTTATTGATACACACATCAGTAATTTAATTTCTTGGATAGTGTTATGTAATTGTTATGTGTGCTATTGATGTTTCAGAAGAGTAAATACATAAATTTTGACAGCACCTCATTTGCCCGTGACCATTCGGACTGTAAAGCATCCGAAACGTCGGAATTAAAAAAGAATGTAAATTTATCCTTTCGTTTATGTCTAGAGACAATAGTTCATCAGGATACTAAAATAGTTTAATCAAATCAAATTAGAATCACGTTGTTTATAAAGGTCAAGTAAATGACACTTATGAATGTCAAAGGTTTTCTTTCTAGCTAGGTTTAAATTAGAAGTGGCAAGAAACTCTCTTTAAAACAACATTTACAGCTTCACCATTTTACAATTTATTTTTATGAAGCGACTAAATATGTATGTATTTTAGATAATTTATACATATAAACCGATGAAAACAGGCCAAGTTTATTACTATTAGTGTGCGTGAGAAGGAACGTCTTACACTCGCGATTTATATGGCACTGCGTTAGTCTACGTGCATTGCTCAAAGTAGAGGAGAACTGTCAACGGCAATTTTTTATCGACATTTTCACAGCTGTCATATCTTCTTCTTCTTCTTAAGCCGTTCTCAACCTCTAAGGTGTAGGCCTCCTTCAGCTTATACCATCTTTTCCGGTCTTGAGCAGTTTCCAACCACTTTGTTCCCGCCAGTCTTTTGATATCGTCGTACCAACGCATCTGCGGTCTTCCTCTCGGGCGTTTCTCACCCCACAGCCTCCATTCTATCACTGCCTTGCACCACGAGCCATGCTTGCAGGCGACATGGCCAGCCCACTCCCATTTCAATTTCGCAACACAGCTCTTCAGCTGTCACATAGTATGTCACATATATTCCAAATGGTAATTTATTCACCTAACTGACAGAATCGGATTTGATTTACACACAATATAAAGTGCCCGCTAAAGAAGATCACTTGTAACACTCATCACTAGATTATATTCAACGTGTGAGCGGGAGATAATCTTCAGCTATCAGGTGGGTTCGGTCTCGTCAATTGACGTCACTAACACACCTTTTATTAGATGGTAGCGAAAACACCGGCACGCGGTCGTCGAGGTAGCGTCGCATGGCGTAGCGATCGAGGGCGTGTTCGGGGGCGCCGCATATCGCCGAGTAGTGCATATACGCCGCCACAACCACCCCCAGGCGTTCTCTGTTGCCCCTGAAATAAACAATTACTCATATTACCAATGCGGTCTTCAGCGGCGCTCCGAACGTGGAGCTAGAGGTGCGGTCAGTATGCGCCCGGTAGCGTTGGGCGCCAAAGTACCAAATGTGAAATATAATTTGAGAATTCAGGAAAATATAATTACTATGGCGCCTTTCGAGTTGTGCTAGGGTTTACTCAGTTACAAGGCATGGTTTCATACAATACCCACAGTATTAAGCGTTGTTGAAGAATATTTAATAATAATTGTGTTTAATTACAAGTGGCATCGGTGAAGATCGCGAGGCAATTGACTGACACTTAATATTTAAGGTCTTTTAACATTGAGAAAAAACAGATGAACGTACCGCTAGTCCCATCACTTCGTATTATAATGAATATTAATTTATTATCGTCATGTAGGGTTCGGCCCTGTTTTGATTCAAAACTTTTTTGCTAACGCTACTTTGATTTTCATCTCATTCTGAATAAAATATTGTAAATTGTTGACACAGAACCTGAGAGGTGAACAGGGCATACAAAAATTTTGGTTGATGCCTCAATTGGACGATTGGCTCAGTTGGTAAGAGTGCTCGGACGGAATTCAAGAGAAGAATTAAATTTGTATATTGTAAATAGTTACCATGCCAGCAGGATGGCGACGTTCTTGGGATGTGCTGCGAGCCAGCTCTCGATATGTTTGCAGGCGGCACACAGGCGCTCCAGCGGGGGCGCCAGGTCTCCGGGCCAGCCCAGAGAGCGGCCGCGCCCGAAGACTCCGCGAGCTGCGCGCCCGTCGACGGAGCCTTCACTACCACTAACTTCGAACACCTGGAACATTCCACAGTTGCGATCAACATGATGAACTAAAAAATTATGGGATTTATACGTATTTTTTCCCCGTGGATGGAGACAGTGTCTTCTTGGGATATATGTGGCATCTTATTTCATATTTATATACCTATTAAAACATAACACAATCAGGCATTCCACTAAAACACAGAAAATTCAGACACTCATTACACTCATACAAAATAATTATAATATTAATTATTTTATGACAGAGTCGCGGTATACGCGTAGTAAACCAAGTCCAAACAGTAGCCAAAATTAAATAATCTGAAATTCTGCGGGTAGCTGCTAAATACTTGAATGTTATTTGATTTTTTTTTACTTTTGTTTGCCACATTATTTGCACAAAACCTAATAAAATAATTATTGTCCAGACGCCTTTCAGACTTGACAGGTGATCCAAAATCGAGCCCCTAACTCTGTTAGAAGATAAACTTGGCCATACAGAGAGGTAATGCTGCCAGCCTTATGGGCACCTAAATACCGTCTGCGACCTTCATGCTATTTAGTTACTAGGTATATTTTATAATGAGGATTTTATTTATTCAGACTGGTAAATTCAATTCTACAAACTTCTATTAATCATAATAAAAGAATTTAATATTTTATTTTATAAAATATTTTTAATAAGACACAAATTAATAAAGTAAGAAATTGATAACAATTGTCATGTATTTTAAACGTTTCTTAATAAATTTATAATTAATAAAATTAAATAATAATAAACTTATAATTACAGTCATTTTAATAAAATATTATATCTAAGGTGCAATATCTAGTGATACCACTATATAGTGATATCTTCCAGGCAACCATTTATAATACCTAAAATTAAAGAGAAAGACAGTAAAGTAAAAGTGTAAGAAAAGTGTCAAAAATATACACACACATGATATATACTATACTGAAACATAGATATATATATATATATATATTAGAAAGTAAAATAATACGTAAATAAATAGTAGAAACAGTAATTAACATTTCTGAATTGTGGCATTATGTTGATGGATACAATACATACAGATAGATACTATCAATTAGAGGAGAGATAATGTTTTTAGTTGATTTTTAAAGGAGGCTAATGACTGTGCTTGACGGATAGTAAGCGGAAGTTGAATAATATCCATAAACTCACCATGAAATGTTCGCCATGTTTGTTTGTCAGCATGTGCGCGGCCTGGGCTTCAGCTTGAGCGTCACGGTGGGGCAGATGTAAGGCCAGCATCCTCTCTGCGACATAGCACAGGTCCAGTCTTGATGCCGACCCATTGCCACTGCCTGGGTAGCTCACAGATCGAGGGCCACCACCCTGAAACAAAGACGAAGTTGCTTTGGCGCACAACAGACGGAAGATAAATGAACAAACTTCCTTGTGCAGAGTTTCAGGACAAACTTTTCTAAAATCCCGGCAACCCCACTGAGATTCCTCTGGTGTTGCAAGAGAATTTGGGCGGCGGTGATCACTTAACATTCCGTCACCCGTATACTCGTTTAAGGCATAAAAGGCAATCATTTTCTCAAAATTCCTCTAAATTGATTTCATTCAAATTCTTTTTGATATCATTTCTA
This sequence comes from Leptidea juvernica, assembly GCA_949711755.1. Lineage (NCBI taxonomy): Eukaryota > Metazoa > Arthropoda > Insecta > Lepidoptera > Pieridae > Leptidea > Leptidea juvernica. Next base: position 2,304,442 of record CATIXQ010000031.1, read on the forward strand.
ACACTACCACTGGTTTAGAAACAAATGGTGTTCTGAGAGAGAAGAAGCGGCGCTTGTCGCGGCATTTATCCTCCTCTTCCATAGATATTCAATATTTCTAAATTATTTACGATTTTTCATTTAAGGCCCACATAATAAAGTTCTCCGAACGCTTAAAGAATATTTCGCTTAAAAAATGTCTAGCCGTATTAAAATATTGTTTAAACTTTTCAAGCGGCTGACTGACAATATCGTGCTTGTTTGAATTGCGACCTACTAATGTGTCTCTACTTCAGTCTTTTTTTATGAATATAAGAGACGAGACGAGCAGGACGTTCAGCTGCAAGTGGTAATTGATACACCCTGCCCATTACAATGTAATGCCGCTCAGGATTCTTGAAAAACGCCAAAAATTCTGAGTGGTACTACAATTGCGCTCGTCACCTTGAGACATAAGACGTTAAGTCTCATTTGCCCAGTAATTTCACTAGCTACGGCGCCCTTCAGACCCAAACACAGTAATGTTTACACATAATGCTTCACGGTAGATATAAGCGCCGTTGTGGTACCCATAATCTAGCCGGCATTCTGTGCAAACGAGCCTCCCACTGGTCTTTAGTCACGCGTTAATCTTACAAAGAAATAAATTAGCAAACAAAGAAATAGAATGTAGTGAAAACCCGGATCGGTAGGTGTTGGTAGTACGCTGAGATGACAGATTAAATACATCCAAGCTCGTAGGCGATAGCTTGGGCGACGTGATTCTGTGAAAGTTAAGTTTGGGCGTAGGTGTGCCGCGCGTCGCGACACAGAGCCATGTTTATTGCTAGCATCATCAGCTTTTTACTGTTACAGCTAATCCGGATATAAATTGAAATGTAAGGCATGGATTTTATTGAGATGTGGGATTACGGGTGCCACAAAAGATTAACGAAACAAACAAGATATAACATGAAAAAAAGATTATATTGATGATGAGATAGATTTGTTTACGTTGCAATTTGAATACTGAATCGGATTTTGTTAATAATTTTCAAGAGTTTTCCTTTTTTTTTGGATGAGAGTTTAATAAATATATTCATATTTATTTATTTGCTATTATATCATATTATATGTATATCTAAAATAAATTTCAGTGAAATCACACAAAAAAATACACACAAATAAAATTTTGAAAACAAAATTTTATGAACGATGCGGGACTTAACCCACGACCTCTGGCGTTCCGTGCCAGTGCTCTGCCAACTGAGCCAACCGTTCGAGTGACGTAGCGTCACAAAATCTTGTATGCTTTGTTGAACATTCAGGCTGTGGCTTCATCTACAGGATCTACTTTACAGTTAATACCTGCTCAACCCCAGTATTTGCATATTATGAAATTGACTTGAGACGTCGCTCTTGTAAATCTAAACAATTTGTTATGTTTTTAATGTGATAACCCTCACTTCTAGGAATAATACGTTGGCAGACCACTGGCAGGGCAACGCCAGAGGTCGTGGGTTCGAGTCCCGCATCGTTAATAAAAAATTGTTATCAAATGTTATTTGTGTATTAATCTAGAAGTGAGGGTAATCACTTTAAAAACATAACAAATTGATTAGATTTTCACGAGCGACATTACAAGTCAATTTCCCAATATGCAAATACACACAAGCCAATGTTTTGAAATGATTAATGTAAACATACAAACATAATATTAAGAGAAGCTGATATTATAATAGCATAAAAATCTATTTTATTTAAATAATATGTACTTAAAGATATATTGCAAATAGGAGACATGAGTGTTAACTTAGCTTCCACTTTCACAAACGCGACTCGTGTAAATAAGTTATTGTAAACAAACAAACACGGAGAATGTCGCAGCTCCAGTACCTAATTGCGGGTTACGATGGTGACAACTAACTAATATTTAATACTTATTACTCACGTATTCTCTCGCGAAAGTTGTCACGGACGGTGTGGCCGGAGCACTGATCGCCCGTGTCTGGAACAATAACAAACACCACGTTAAAAGTTAAAACTACTGCTAAATATAACTGTTGAGTTAACGTCACTGAAGCTAGTAGTAAGTGGCATTATATTATTCTCAATAATTATCCCGTTAGGTGCAAGCATTTATATGATGAATATGGATGTTTGTTTCCGGGTCATGGATGTTTATATGTATTTATGTATGTTTATGTAAGTATATTGTATTAAACATATCGTTGTCTTGCAAATTCAAATAATTCAAATTCAAATATTTTTATTCAAAATAGGATGTGAAATCACTTAATGAAAGTCAAAAAAAAACTACCACCCATTCCAAAGTGAATGCCTCAGGCCTGAGAAGAATGGGCGCAACAAACTCAGCGGGCTTTTTTTTTTCATCAAAAATATGTTTTACAATTAAAGTAACATTTACAAAGTAACATTGTACAATTAAACTTATTATTTAATAGCCTGAGGGCGGTCGCTCCATTCCCAATCTGTGGTATCATTAAGAAAGTCATTTATGTTATAGTAACCTTTACCACACAAACGTTTTTTAACAATTCTTTTGAATAACGTAACACCTTTGTTTTGAACATTTTCTGGGATCTTGTTGTAAAAGCATATACATCGCCCCACAAAAGACTTACTAACTCGACTAAGCCGAGTAGTAGGCATCATCAGTTTATGTCTGTTCCTGGTGTTAACATTATGGTTATGACAGTTTCTGGCAAATTCACTTATGTGCCTATGAACATACATTACATTATCAAGAATATATTGAGAAGCAACAGTCAAGATGTTAATTTCTTTGAATTTTGCTCTCAATGATTCTCTAGGACCTAGGTTATAAATAGCGCGAATAGCCCTCTTCTGCAGCACAAATATTGTATTAATATCAGCAGCGTTGCCCCATAGCAATATACCATAGGACATAATACTATGGAAATAACTAAAGTATACTAGTCGCGCCGTATCTATGTCAGTTAATTGTCTAATTAACTTAACCGCGTATGCTGTAGAAGTAAGTCTGTTCGCCAATCCTTCAATATGGGGGCCACATTGGAATTTGGAATCTAGAGTAATGCCAAGAAATATAGCAGATTCCACCGGTTCTATCACCTCTCCGTTTAACAAAACATTGGCATTTACATTTTTGACATTTGGTACGGTAAATTTAATGAATTTAGTTTTCTTGCTATTTTACAATAGGTTATTAGCGCTAAACAAGTACTCGATGTCAGATAAAGTATCGTTCACTTCGTCATACATAGCTTGGTTTCTTTTCACTTTGAAAATCAGTGAAGTGTCATCCGCAAACAATACTACCTTATGTTTTTTCTCTATAAGATTAGGAAGATCATTTATATAGATAAGGAAGAGGAACGGTCCAAGAACAGACCCTTGTGGTACCCCCATACTGAGAGGAGTCCCAGGAGATCTCCTGCCATTCACGTCGACCCTCTGAATTCTATTGTTTAGATATGAAGTCAGAAGATCGAGCGAAGTTCCTTTTATGCCATAGTGGTATAGCTTCCTGACCAGCGTTGAATGTTGAACACAATCAAAAGCCTTAGATAAATCACAGAAGATGCCAAGTGCATTCTGCGATTCCTCCCAGGCATCAAAAATATTCTTGATCAGCTCAACACCTGCATCCGTTGTTGAACGTCCCCTAGTAAAGCCAAATTGTTTCAAATGAAGTAACTTATGAGAGTTAAAGTAAGTAAGCATTTGGCTTTAAATTATTTTTTCAAAAATTGTCGGCAAAAGGGTCGGCAAAAGCGACACAGGACGATAGTTGTTCGGGTCAGAAGAGCATCCCGACTTAAATATTGGTGTAATTTTACTATGTTTCAGAAGGTCAGGAAACACGCCACGATTAATACAATTATTAAATACTATTGCAAGATATGGTGCTATGACATCAATTATTGAACTTATTATTTTAACAGAAATGCCCCATATATCAGCAGTTTTTTTCATGTCTAGAGATTTAAAAGTTTTAATTATTTCTCCAGGGCTAACAAAACTAAAATTGAAACTTTGTTGACATCCTATAACATTTTCCAGAAGAAGTGACTCAGCAACACTGGTGGAGGAGACAAAAGTGTTTGTAATAGAAACTGGAATCTCAGAAAAAAAAATCTCAAAAGCAGTATCAACTTCCTGCTGAGATTGAATTATTGTATTGTTTATTGATAGATTATATTCAATGTTGCGGTCTTTCAATCTTCCAGATTCCCAGTTAATAACATTCCAAGTCATCTTTATTTTATTTGGTGCATTTTTAATTATTTGTCTGATATGCATAGACTTTGCAATAGAACAAACACTTTTAAATAATTTAGAGTATTTTTTAACATACTCGAGAAAAGATGTATCATGATTATACAATGATCTCTCACTATACAGTTCATATAGCCTTTGTCTGCTCCTATGAATGCCAGCTGTTGCCCAATCATTAAATGACAGGAGACCATCCGATTTGACTGTCTTAGAAGTAAATATAGAAGCAAACTCTGTTTTAAATATTTTAAATAACATATCATACATTTCATTTGGATTAATATTATTTTTGAATAAATCCAAATTTGAGAGTTTAACTGACACATTGCCTCTATATTTCTCCATTCGCCTATTATTCAAAGGAACAAACGTAAACTTTTTAATTTTAGTGTACTAAATGTATTTATTGACCTCAATATTAAAAGAGGCTAACTGACCAAAGTGGTCTGAACTCAGTTTGTTAATTATTGCCTGAGAAATGGGTTTATAACCAACCCATAACACATAATTTGGGGCAAGATAATTTGTGTAAAAGTGTGTCAATATATTATTATTATTACTATTATATATTATTATAAAAGAAGTGCCTATATAGAAAATGAAGATACAGCACCACAATTTTTAATTACAATGTCAGGCTATGTAGATCAGTTAAAGAGATTGTAAATTTCAGTCAGTATTTCGTACTGTACAGTTACACCATTTAACTGTTAAAATTATTACCATTTAACTGTTAAAATTATTACCAGTTAACTGTTAAAATTATTACCATTTCACTATTAAAATTGTTACCAGTTAACTGTTAAACTTTCAAAAGTCCTGCCTAAAATTTTAACGTAGTAGTTTTTCACGTAGTATGTGATTACCAAACGAGGTGGCGGGGGCGAAACAGCGCGGAGCCAGGATAAATTCAAATACAAAATATTTTTTTTCTGGTGGCTTGGACACTCTGGCTCCTTCTCATGTCCAAGTTATGTCAGTTGCTGGGGTTGCTGCTTCGATTGCCGAAGACAGCAAACGTCGCAATATGTTGGTCTTAGTGAGTCTTACATATTCGTGCCGTTTGGTGTCGACACACTTGGCTCAATATACAAAGAACTATCTTCTCGCCTCAATACTACTACTGGCAGTCATTTCGGTCAACGGATCAGCCTAGCTATCCAACTTGAAAATGCTGCTAGTATTCTTGGTAGACTTCCCCGTAATGATAGTTTTAATTTAATTTAATAACAGTATTGTAAATAATATAATTATCAGATTATAAATAAATATATAAGATTTTTTAAATTCAAAATAGAATATGAAATCACTTCTTGAAACCTCGAATATCTATTCGAAAATTTATGCCTCAGACCTGAGAAGAACGAGCGCATTAAACTCAGCGTGCAACTCTTTTGAAAGATTTCGTTACAATTAAATTTATGATTTAAATAGCCTGAGAGCGGTCGCTGTATTCCCAAACTGTGGTATCATTAAGAAAGTCGTTTATGTCATAATCAACCGCATCGTACACTTTACCGTACGGTACACTAGAAACACCAGCGGAATATCTTGACGTATTTATTTTTCGATGATATTAATAACAAATCTCTCTTACAAAACATGTATCGAGGTCACAGTAACATCGATACTATAACAAATGACTAAATTTATTTGTAATTCGATCCAAATTATTTTTACATTGACCCTTGATTTGACAGACAACGGCAATTTGATTCCCTACGGTCCGATGGATTGAATATAAAATAATTACGAAGAGATAATCAATTATAAACGTCATTCAAGCACACTCAAGACGTGTGAATAATATTCCCACTGTTAGAGTAATTAACCGAACGGAAACGCCATCTTATTCATGATCCACAACTCTTGAAATACGTAAACTCTACTGTGTACTCTTTTAGCAATATAAAAGAGTACATCTAACTAAATTATGCTCACCTAATTTTCCTATGACGACCCCTATAGCCCAGTAGTTAGTGACCCTTCCTGCTGCGCTAGAGATCCCGGGTTCGAATCCCGGTAGGAGCAATGTTTTATATGATGAATACGAATGTTTGTTTCCGAGGCATGGATGTTCATTTGTATTTACGTATGTTTAAGTAAGTATATTGTATTAAAAATATCGTTGTGTTGTTCCCATAGTACCGGCTATGCTTAGTGTGGAGCAAGATAATTTGTGTGTCTCAATAACAATTAAATATTGACTTTTTTTGGATTAAATAGGTACTTGTTCTGTTGTATAGAATATATTATACTGACTATAATATATACTGAATATAGTATACTAACCCAAAATAATCATGATTAGCAAGCAAACTCCAAAAGATTGAAAGCTCACATTCGTTAACTTAGTATACAAGTACGCAAACATTATAATATGATTTTGTTTTTCTGTAGAAAATTGAAATCAGTGTTTAAGCTATCAATGCCGTCTCCATTAGGTTAAATGCTGTCAGAGCTAACTGCGTGCGAAAGTGACGCTTTTATATAATACTAGCTGTCCCAGCAAACGTTATATTGCTGATATTAAAATCGCGATACAAAAGTAACTGTTGATCGTAGATGGGTGAAAATTTGAAGTTGTATGTATTTTTTAATGCTGACTCATAATCAAAGAAATTTAAAAAAAAAATTAAAAAAAAATATTCGTGTGAACCACCCTTAACATTTAGGGGGATGAAAAATAGATTTTGTCCGATTCTCAGACCTACCCAATATGCACTCAAAATTTCATGAAAATCGGTCAAGCCGTTTCGGAGGAGTTCCCGCACACCGTGACACGAGAATTTTATATATTAGAATAATGAATGAGTTGGTATAAATACCATCAATAAAAAAATATGAATGTTTTTATTATTCAATTATTACATTGAGAAAGTTGTCAAAGAACAATCATTTATTATGTTGTGTAGGTACAAACTACAAACATCTGGAATACATCCGAATAAAATTGAAGTTCATTGATATTAATATATTTAATTAAAAAATAATACATTTTAGTTAACGCATTAATAAAACTCTAGCAAGGTTTATTCATATCCGATTGTCCGACCAATTCAATTAATTAAATAAATGTTTTAAAGTAAAGTGTTCATTTGTTAACAAGACAACACAAAACATATATACTTACATAGTAAAATTATCAAATTAAAAATATGACATCATGTAAAGAATTTTTGGAATTGATTTTCATCACTGATTTTGAGTAGGTACACTACCAATAATTCGACCTGTTGACAGCAGCCGTAGACAACGCGGTTCCTATTGTTATAGGTCTTAAAAGTGACCGTCTCAAAATAGTAGAAAAAGAGAAGAAACCAAAAAGATTGAATTCGAATGCGACTTTTAAAAGATTTTTTTATTTTAAGACATGTTCTGATTTTTTATTTATTTATGCTGTTTATTTTCCGATTTTATACCTCTGAACACTTTTGTTTTTCTAATAGAATCGATTTTAGTTTGTTTTTAAAAGAGAATAATTGTTTTTGATCTTTAATAGGTGGCGGCAAATCATTCCAGCAATTAGGAGCAGCTGTGAAATCTGCTCCTAAATGCTGCGGTACCTTGTAAAGGCACTTCGAGGAGAATCTTGCCGTGACGCGTATGATAACTCTCATTTGAGTCCGATAACCACTTAAGCCTTTTATATAGGTAAAATGGTATTCTATATTGGTTTCTAGAGGCAAAATATAATTGCCTACGAAACTCCATCTTAATTATGTTGTTGGTGTTCAAAAACGAAAGGTTTTAAAAACAAAAACAAGATGCCGTTTGTTATTTATGAAAAAATATTTGGATGGTCGTTGGATGTCGAAGCCAGAAATATCGTGATCGAGTTCATCAACGGATGCGATGATGGATGACCGAGCGAGGTGTGGCCTAAGTGATTAAACCGCCGTCCGCCAGATTTCGTACGCCCTGACTAATACTGCATCATCATTATTAGCATTATGCTGATGGAGGTCAATTATCGCTATCACTCATCTATGATGCCTTGGTATCTTTAAATCTATATTAATAGACGGTAGAGTTGATAGGGTTGAACTAATAACACCAATTACGAAATATTGTACGGAACATTAATAATTTAAATTCAAATTTAAATATTTCTATTCAAAATAGGATGTGAAAATCAATAACTACCCATTCCAAAAAGTATGCCTCGGACCTGAGAAGAACGGGCGCAACAAACTAAGCGGGCTTCTTTTTTTATAAATAATATGGTTACAAAGTAATATGCAATTAAATTTATTGTTCAGTAGTCTGGGGGCGATCGCTCCATTCCTAATCAGTGGTATAATACAATAAACCTCATATGTATAGATGTATCATTAAAAAGTATATAACCAGAAGTGAAACTATTTAAAATTAGTTTTAAATCACACTATCAAAATATGACAACATCCACATATATTTATGTTTTTGACATCAAAATACCTTAATAACCAATGGGAAGACTACACCAACTGCCTATTTTAAAAGTCAGAGGGAATGCTGATAACCAGTGTTGTGTTGATGTCTTCTGTACGGAATCAGGTGCTCTCTACAGTGGTTAATTATTTTAATATTTTTTTTATATATTTTATGCAATTTATTATATAAGATTTTGTATTTGTAAAGATGATATCTAACATCATGATATACTATAATGATTTGTACATTCAAACGCAATCATAAATTGATAATCCGGGATTGATATATTAAATCATTTCCAATAGCCGATCTCACGGACTAGTAAAAAAATAAAGACTCCGTGTCACCTTACATAACAGTGAGGCACCAAAACAAGCCGATTAACGTGTAAATACATAGCCCCACGCATACACTTACACTAATACAAGCCGAACGGCCGTGATTATGAGATTTGCCATCGTCTGTGACAGATGAGTTTGCGTCGCAATAAAATATTTTAAAAATGCCTTGGTGCGTTGTGAAAAAGTGTAAAAACAATAATATAAAAGTATTTGCGGATTCACGATTATTTCAGGGAGAAAAAATTGTGTAACTGGTATACTCCGTAACCGCACACACACTAGCATAAAGGTGCTTCACTTGCTAATATCCCGACGCGGAGTCCTTCTTTTTTTACTAGTCCGTGAGCCGATCTATGGAATGTTTTGGAGATCTCTTGTTTGAATATCATGGGATTTAATAATAATAAACTTTATTAGCAACATAATTACACCCCAGGACATTTAAGGTTGAAATTTATATAATTCAAAAAGGAACCTTTAACAAAATAAGTAATTTCAAAATATGGTATATAACCGTTTAATATACAATATGTATTTGAAAATTAAGATTGACATATTGATATGTAGATTCAGGATCGATTAACGGATATCATAAAAAGAGATTGACCGATCTGGATCAAATGCTGCCTCAATTTTCAATCTATATATATAAAAATGAATTGCTGTTCGTTAGTCTCGCTAAAACTCGAAAACGGCTGGACCGATTTGGCTTATTATCGTCTTGAAGTATTTGTGGAAGTCCAGGGCAGATTTAAAAGGTGAATAAATATGAAAGTGTTCGGAATTAAATAAAAACAACAATTTTGTTTTTCCTTTGATGTTTTGTATGGACATATTTTTTTTTTTTATGGAATAGGAGGACAAACGAGCGTACGGGTCACCTGGTGTTAAGTGATCACCGCCGCCCACACTCTCCTGCAACACCAGAGGAATCACAAGAGCGTTGCCGGCCTTTAAGGAAGGTGTACGCGCTTTTCTTGAAGGTACCCATGTCGTATCGTCCCGGAAACACCGCACAAGGAAGCTCATTCCACAGCTTCGTGGTACGAGGAAGAAAGCTCCTTGAAAACCGCACTGTGGAGGACCGCCACACATCCATGGTGGGGATGATATCGTAACTTGTGGCGTGTCGTGCGAAGGTGAAATTTCTGCCGGGAAGCTGTAATGTGTAAAAATTATTGTGTTTCGGTCTGAAGGGCGCTTAAAGGCTTCAGGAAGGTGTACGCGCTTTTATTGAAGGTACCCATGTCGTATCGTCCCGGAAACACCGCACAAGGAAGCTCATTCCACAGCTTCGTGGTACGAGGAAGAAAGCTCCTTGAAAACCGCACTGTGGAGGACCGCCACACATCCAGATGGTGAGGATGATATCCTAACTTGTGGCGTGTCGTGCGAAGGTGGATTTCGGCGGCAGGAATCAGGTTGAACAGCTCTTCGGAACACTCCCCGTGATAAATGCGGTAGAAGACACACAATGAAGCGACGTCTCTACGCAACGCCAAGTGATCCAGCCGTTCACAGAGTACTGGGTCCCCGACAATTCGAGCTGCTCTGCGTTGCATGCGGTCAAATGGATCGAGCTGATACTGGGGTGCGCCAGACCAGAGATGACAGCAATACTCCATGTGAGGCCGGACCTGCGCTTTGTAGAGCGCTAGAATGTGGGCCGGCTTGAAGTATTGCCGTGCTCTATTTATGACGCCCAGTTTCTTTGAAGCCAGTTTGGCTTTGCCCTCCAGATGGCCACGGAATTGGCAATTGCTCGAGATTTCGAGACCCATTATTCCGATACTAGGCGACAGTATATAGACAGACATATTTTCTATGAGAGAATTTATTGACGCATGGTTTGACAATTCTGCTGTGAAACAATTTCATTACAACAACAGGGTGCATATTTTACGAAATGATTCTTGATGATATGAAATATTATTGACAAATTAATAAAAAACATTATTTTATTTATTATATACAGAACAACGTCTGTCGGGTCAACTAGTTCCAAGATAAAGATTAGATATTGTAAGACAAAGACGGTGATGTGGTTGATTATTAAAACGTTTACATGAGGCCTAACATATAGGATCATTTATTATGTTGTAAGCCTATGTAACGAATAAATAATTGATTGATTGACTATCCATCACTAAGTGTTGTTATACCTACTAATATTATAAAATATATGAATGTAAGTTTGTTTATTACGCTTCCACGCCTAAACCGTTCAACCGATTTCGATAACATTTTATATAGAATAGAGCTTTAAAAAGGACATAAGCTACCTTTTGTTGCGAAAAAATAAATGAAGGGGTTGAAATAGGCGATGAAAGTTTGTATGGAAGTCCGTCATCATCAAAGATGACTCCATAAAACTTTGTATTTAGGCACTCGATATGAAGTAAATAAATATTTAGTCTAGCGTTTTTAAAATTTTGAACTGTGTAGGGATAGGGACAATAATGGATGAAAATTCTTATGTATGAAAGTTCGAATAACGTTACGCTTTTGATGTTGATTATATTTGGTAGAAAAATAGACTAGACCTTGAGCTATAAGCTACCATTTTTTGCATAAGAAAGGCATGAACGGGTTGAAATAAGGAATGAAAGATTGGATGGGATTCGTCATTTTCAAAGTCAAAGTCAAAAAATCTTTATTCACTGTAAAACTTTATAAATTATTTAGTGCAAGTCAGGATGAAGTACAATAGTTACAATAGCATTCAAATGAGTATAACAATATTCATTAACAAAATTTAGAACATTAATATCATCTATCTTTATCATTCAAATAATATTTTACATTATAATAGGCCTTAGATGTTAATTTATTTTTTACGACACATTTAAATTTTTTAATAGGTAATATTTTAATTTCATTTGGGAGTTTATTATAAAATATTACAAAATCCACTTTAAAAAATTTAGCAATTTTACGGAGCCCAGTAGATGGAATTGCGAGTTTATATTTGCGAGCGTATAAGTGGTTCTCGTATATGTTACTGGCAGTGTACTGTCATAATATTTATTTCACTAAACTTTTCTCTCAATGAATCCCTTGAACGCATTTTATAGACTGCTCGAATTGCTCTTTTCTGCAGCACAAATATGTTTTCAATATCTGCAGTCCTACCTCACAATATAATTCCGTAAGACACGCCAATATGAAAGTAGCTGAAATATACAAGTCTAGCCGTTTCAACATCTGTCAGCTGGCTTATTTTTTTCGCAAATACTGCAGAGCTAAGTCGATTACATAAGTTTTTTATATGAGCACCCCATTGTACCATAAATTCTAATATATATAAATATCTAATTAATAAATATAATATGTATATAGTTTGTCATTATTAATTTTTATAGGTGTTGGTTGGTGCTTTATATTTGGAAGTGTTAAACATTACACATTTGGTTTTCCTTTCGTTTAAAAGTAAGTTATTAACATTAAACCAATTTACTTCTTCAGCAATGTCGTCGTCAACCTAACAGATTTTTTTTTGCTGGCATTTTATTCTAAATAACAAAGATACTACGTCAGCAAACAGTATAATATCATGTTTATTTTGAATAAGGTATGGTAAATCATTGACGTAAACCAGGAACAAAAAAGGACCCAAGATTGAGCCCTGCGGTACACCCATCGATATGATAGAGCCAGTTTATCTTTTTCCATTAACGTCTACTCTTTGAATCCTATTACGCAAGTACGATTTTATTAAATCTAGTGAAACATCTCTAACCCCATAGTGGTGAAATTTTTGAAGTAAGGTTTCATGATGGACGCCATCGAAATTTCGGAGATAAAACCATGAAACTTTGTATTTAGGTACAAGTAATTTATATAAACATTTGCTTGAGCATTTTTGACCCACATGAGGATGAAATAGAAAATTAAAGTTCGCAGAGAAATACTATTAAAGAGACTGTCTACAATAACAAGTGATATCCGCTGTATCGTAGAAGAGCGCCGCGCCGGAAGCGTAAAGAGAAGTTTGTGTATTATTTGCAAAGTATCCTACAAATAAAAAAACTAAGGGTTGCACTCAGGGAGTGCCAACAGAAGTGAAAACTTATTTTGGCGCTTTAGACATTTTTTACATGGGTACTAGGGTTATTGGGATATGAATTGCATTTTATTTATGAATTGTACTTTATTAATTATTAAACTACCTACATTTAATATTGTTTTATGAATCATCGTTAACAATTTCTACAACTCTTGTATCATCATCATTATCATTAAAATTATTACAATCTAAAATAAATACTATAGGTTCATAGTAACTAAAATAGGAAATAAAAAGCGATGTCGCGAGTCCAGAGATTTATCTCATCTAAATATATGCGTACCGCGCTAAACGAAGTTTTCACATCTCAAATGCTGCCTATAGTAACTATCCCACGCGGACGAAGTCGCACAAAAACCTAGTAATGATATGAACCATTGTTTAATAAACTTTTATTCTAATTAAGTTGATGGCTACGATTTAACGTCAACTTAAAACGCATGCATTACATTTTTTTCTCAATTCTCCTCGGATAGATTCTTAAGGCGCTATAGTCCTAAAAGAATCATTTTTGAAAATCTACTTTAAATACTTCTACAAACACTACGGTTCCAATTTTTTGACATGTTTATCTTCATTTCTTTATCTAAATTATCGCAGATTCGAAAACACGATTACGAAAAAAATCTGGATAGATTTATTTTTTGAAATATAGTCTTTTTTATTTGAATTGTTTTATATTATCATAAAACTATGATAGCTATATACACAAAACTTATTTTATTCGATAGCTTATTAGTATTTATAAATTTTCTTTGTGGTTTTTATCAATACGCTTTGTGAATTATTTTATACTAGCTGACCAGACAGACTTTGTTCTGTACATAATAAATAAAATACCGTTTTTGATGAATTTGTCAATAATTTTTCATTGTTACATAATAATATGCTCCTTGTTGTTATAATGAAATTGTTTCACAGCAGAACTGTCAAACCGCGCGTCAAAAATACTCTCACAGAAAATATGTCCAAACAAACCAAATATTGGAAATAAAAATAATTATGGGTCCCAAATCGAAATAAAAACTATCCTATCTCTTAAGTTGGACTAAACTGCACTCCATGAAGTAATCCCCATTGAAATCCGTTCATTAGTTTAGGAGTCCATTGAGGACAAACATTGTGACACGAGATTTATATATATTCAGATTAAATTGTTTCGTAATATATATATCGCCAGCACTTGGTCTGTTGTCCATACAAATTTGGTCAATCTCTGTTGAATAGTCAATAATATTACATTGGAGTATAAGTTACAAAACAATACAAATACAAAATCAAAACAAAGTAGGTATTGCATAAATCACAAGACACAGAATACAAAATGATATATATATGGAAGATCGAGTGAAGAATTCAAATGGAGCACGTCTTTGGCAGATTTATATCTTAAGAACAGGACAAACGGAATGGGTTTATCTTATCATTGAGCAGATCTGGCCCGAGGTGCGCCAAGAATGTGATATAACCAGCTTAACAATAAAATTATGAGGTTTTGTAAATTGCACATTGTTAACTCTGATTGAGCTATCAAGTGGCTTTGATTCGCGGAATGAAAGTTTTATCGCGCGTATTATTTTAATATTTAATTACTCTAAGTTACTACTTACTAAATATACTGCACTTTTTGCACTGAAAGCTAACTCTACCGAAAACATAAAGATTCAAACATAATGTTATAATCTACAAATTAAATTTATAACAAAATATTATGAACTCGTGAGCTTTCGCGTTCCGTGCGAGCGCTCTTCCACTGAGCCAATCGTTCGAGTGACGTTAAGTTCATAAATTTTTATATGTCCGTGTTCAACTCTCAGGTTGTGGCCTAATCTGCAGGATCTACTTTACAGTTTATAACCTGCTCAACTTCTTATATTTGAAGATGTATTTGATATGTAAAGTGACTTGTCCTATCCTTTTCATAATATCATCTAAGAAAATTACTGTAAAAATTAAATACAATTGAAGAATTTAAAGTGAATACAGCTGACTCACCGACAGGAATATGGTACGTGTTACTCCCTGACTGAAAATTAACACATTGATAAGAAAAAAAGGGCTAGGGGAAGAGAAAGAATTGAGCAAGAAGCTATAGCGTATATATTTCGTTTGTGGGCACACGCTAACCTAATATATTACTGAGGATGCTTCTAAGTCAAAGAAAGACGGAATACATCATCACATGGTTACCCACCGATATCACGTGCTGGTCACATCTGATGCGCGACGTGACTATTGCTCGCTGCAGGTGGAACGTGGCCCTCCACAGCGCGAACGCCAGGCGATGTAAAGCACGCGCGGCGTCACCCTCGCACAAGTTCGGCATCACTCATAGATCTATCCGTAGTTCCACATGGTTTGTTGGTACAATGTATGTCACTTGATGTTTTTAATTCATATCATATTCTAAATAAAATATATAATCCTACTTTTGGATGATCTATTGTAATTTTCACTATTTGCCTATCGGCAATTTCAACGGCGAAATGGCAATCGGCAAAGTCCTCCGCTGCATCTGTCTGTTGGCGATAAATTCAAGAACTACTGCACTGATTTACATGCTGCTTTCACCAATGGATAGCGTGGTTGTCTAGGAAGGTTTTAGTTTATAATTTGTAAAGTTTTTGTATAAATGTTTGTATAAATTAACGATATTTGTTGGAGGTGGATTCAGACTTTACTAACTAAACTATTTAATAAAATGAAACTATTTTTTTTTATGAAAATAATCGACAAGACGAGCACGACGTTCAGCTGATGGTAATTGATACGCCCTGCCCATGACAATGCAGTGCCGCTCAGGATTCTTGAAAAACCCAAAAATAGTTAGCGGCGCTACAACTGCGCTCGTCACCTTGAGACATTGGATGTTAAGTCTCATAAGCCCAGTAATTTCACCAGTTACGGCGCCCTTCAGACCGAAACACAGTATTGCTTATACATTACTGATTCACGGCAGAAATAGGCGCCGTTGTGGCACCCATAATCTAGCCGGCATCCGGTGCAAAGCCAACCGGTGAATATATGACCAAATATGATAATAAAAAATGTATGACCAAAGTATATAATAAAGCTTATTTAAATCTTTAATACTTGTAATTTGAATTGAAGCCAGCTCAAATACCTATGCAATATCATAAGATTATCAAAGTTAAAAGGATTTGTTCACGGAATGGGACATGCACTCCTGCATTGCGACATTTTAACCTACGCTGTCTGTCGAGTATTTATGAACTTTATTATATTTTGTTATACAATATACCTTTACGTCACACATTTAATTATTATTAGATTAACAATAATTGATTTAAAATAATTTTTCATTCCGATATGAATACCCTGTAGTGGTATATGTAACATCCTTTCCGGATTCACTTTTTCATTTAAAATTAAATGAAGTCGAAAAGGGCGAAGAGGATTTATTTGTAGTAAATTTAAGAACGCTTGTATGATTTTAATGTAATTGTTAATGAAAAACCTTCAGCCTAATCTTTCAAATGATCAGGTGAATAACCTGAAAAACGGCACTGCATCCAGTCGCTGGAAGCGATCACTCAATGAAAAACACACAATCTTTTCAAAACGAACACTTTATGTTTTCTTTTTGTGAATACAGATGGACAGACTGATGCTCGACCACTTCTGTTTTTTCAAGCTTTTGTCTATGACTATAAAGACGCACTTTAGAAAATTGCGTATTTTACTTACTATTAATAATTTGTTATAATAACCAGATGACCCGACAGACGTTGTTCTGTACTTAATAAAAAAAAAGTGAAAAAAAATTAACATCACGAATTATTTCGTAATATATGCTCCCTGTTGTAATAATTATATTGTTTCACAGCAGAACTATCAAACCGTACTTTAATAAATTCTTTCATAGACAATATGTCCATACGAAATAAAAACTATCCTATCTCTCAAGTTGCATTAAACTGCACTCCATGAAGAAATCCCCATTAAAATCCGTTCTTTAGGAGTTCAGTGGAAACAAACAATGGATTTATATATATTAAGATAAGATGAAAATAGCATCTCACTGCGTGAACTGAATGTTAATTAAACTTACAATTATTATAAATGAGGAACATGTATCTGGTGAGGTTTGCATGCAACAAGGGCTATCAAAGACCGCCTATCTTATCAATGCTAATCTACTTCAAGCTCGTCTTAATAATCTCAGCATGTACACATTAATTATCATTTAATTAAATATTATATTTTACACGGCTTATCATACCGCATTATATTAAATGGATTATGTAAAGTAAAATTAAAAACTAAGCACTTTTTTTCGTGACTGTCGATGTTGATTTTCGTTGTTTTGGGTTTTTTTGAAAGCCTACGGTTATTATATCGGTTTAGAGCAAAACTACGGAGTGTAGTTGCGGTAAATTGGACGCGGTAACACGTGACGCGGCGCCGAAACAGAGACTACTGGTGGACGCCGGAGGCTGGCTGCTGTGCGATCAGGACGCTCGACTCTCCGACGCCGCCCGCGTTACCATGGTAACCGTCGTAAAGGCGCCATCACATTGTACTGCTACAAACAGCGATAGATTTACAACGTACCCTAAAAACTTTCCTAATTGTTTATATATGTAGTTTTAATTACTATATAAACATGTAACTGACAAAAGAATTTTGAAAAATCAATGAAGAAAGTGTCAATAATACGGGTCATTGCATCCGAATTACGAATTATATATATATTATATATAATATATTATTAACTACTTTTTTCTTTTTAGTTCTACCATAGACACTAAGCAGAAATTCGTTTATTTGTGGTCATATTTCTCTTGCCTCTTGTAAAGTCATATACCTACTTGATACAGTGCGACTGCTGCACATTTTCAAATTAAATTTGGCGTCAAAAAACTCAATCAATATCAGATGCAAAATTTACTTTAGACCCCTAAACTGCATATTATGAAGTCCTGGTATATGTTGCCAGGATGACAATCACTATTAAAGACATTACTATCACCGGTACCATATTTATGTTCTCCTGGTGTCAATGTAGTAATACGACGTCAGAATATATTAAAGTATACTCGCGTAATATATAAAATAATCACTTCTTCAACGATGATCCCTTGGTACCAAAACACAATATAATGCTACCTATCTCATTTTCTCCCAACCGAGAACGTGTAATGTACTCTATCTCATTCTCTTGCTGCCTGAATCCTGTACATTTACCTGTTTGTGTCTCTATCGTCTTGCTTTTTCGTTTCATCGAGTTTCAAATCACAACTATTCTAAAGAGGTTTCTTTAATATTTTTTCTTTCTCACTTCAACATTATTTCAAGTTTATAGATCTTTGTATTTGATCTGTGTCGTAACAAACAGGTTATTAGACATTCCAAAGCGACTGTCATCCATCCGTTCGCAGGAGGGACGAATTCTGTCAACAACGAGATAGTACTATCTTATTAAGCTTAGGTCATTAAAAAAAACAGATTATGATGATTAACCATCAAAAAGAATAAATATAAATTAATAAATAAGTAGGTAATAAGTAGTTAACTAAATTTTATTTTCCTGAATAGTTATTAGCATTCACTGTGAAGTAATGTTGTGCAAAGCTTTAAGTTAGATAATTTGTAAATAGTTACACTTAAAATTGTTATCTTATTCGTTGTTGGTAAGTCTAAATAAATAAACAAAGTGCACTGAAATACTTACTGTTAACAATAATAGACTTTTCAAAAAGTCGCTACAGTAAAATGTGATGTTACCCTTAAGAACTAAGTCTGCACAGCATCGAAATAACGTAAAGGGGAGTCTCGACGCAATAATAATATGACTATTAAGTGTAACAAATATTACATCCGGTTTAAAAAAATAAAATCTTTTTTAAAATTCATAATAGTGATTTCATTTTGTAGTTTACAATCAATTAACAACAAACACTTTTTAAACACTTCCTTTCCAAGATTTAATTATTGGTCTGTGTTGAAGTTTTGTTGCCAGTTCGTCCCATCCCTTTATATAATATATACTAGCTGACACGACAAACGTTGTTTTGTACATAATAAAGAAAAAACTGTATATAATATATATTACACTAAGGCTTAGGTTTGGTTACAGGTTCGTATGTAACAAACAAATTAAATATGTAAACAAAATATATAGACGATACGGGACTCGAACCCGCGACCTCTCGGGTTCCGTACGGGTAATTTAATTAATCCCAGAAGCGATGGATATATCTTAAAAAAATAGCAAATTGTAACAAATAAACAACTGTGCAAGTTGATCATGCAGTGCTTGCAAAAATGAAAGATTTCACTTTGTGGACAGCTGCTGAGGGCATCAGCTGAGTAGGGACTTAGGATCAAATACAACATTCAACTTTCAGTGGTGCCATGGCTATATTTTGCAGGAAACTGTATCGACATTGGTTTAATAACATGTATATAATACAAAGTCCGTTCATAAAAATAAGTATAATCTGTATCATATACTTGATCCAGTCTAAGCATACGCCTTGATCCTTGGCATAAAGACGCTACCTGGTTTAAAATAATCGTGAAGATCCTGTTGAGGATAATGCGACAGACTATTTCATTTATTGATTTGTGATCGTCCCGTGACAAGTGAGCAAGGTTTAAAAGTTATCCGGCTTTTTGAAGGGGTCGCAAATCTCATTCAAAGATTCCGGTACATACAGACAACATACCTAACTCAATTATTTATTTAATGAACAAAATTATCTAAATATACTTAATCAATTGGGCTATGACGGTGACTTTGGTTAAACAAAAATTTATACCAAGCTAATAAAAGTGTGTTTCTAAAATAAACTTATAATCATGGTTTTACAGAATACAGTTAACAAAAAATTCAGGTAACTTGACCGAAACTCGTCGATTGAATATCGCGTATTATATCAATTTTATTAACTTTCCTATTTGTGATCCAACTGTAACGATACAAATACTAAATATCACGGATATATTGCTACCCTAGTCCAATATTATAATGAAGAAAAATAATAATGTATTGACACGGAGCGTTTAAGATATTATTAAATGTACCGATAATTCGTACAGGTAATCGCACAGAATTGTTCAAACAACTCTAGTCTGGTTCAGTAGATCGTGAACAACGAGTAAATAAATCAAAGTAGGTATAAAACGGTGAATAAACACACTCAATGGCGCATTAAACAGTAGTGGAAGTGTTTGATAGTGTTTAAAAGTAGCGTTAGTAGATTACGTAATGCAGCTCATTCACTACGACTGTCCTGCAACACGGGGGAACGGAAAGGGGGGGGGGGAGATTCATTTCCGTAAACATGGGCTCGCGACGCGTGACGCTTGGATGTATATATACCGCAGCATTTCCCACCTGGTTTGACCCGCTCATTAAAAGAGTTACGCTTGCGCTGCGTTTAGTAAACAGTTATTTCTAATCTGTTGAAGATTTTTAATAGAATATTCTTCACCAGGGCAATAAGTTAACGATTCCTAACGAGGATACAATTTTTAGATACGAGATGAAGTAAACCCGATAATGGAATGGCACTATCCCTCGAGTAATATATATTCAGTGCTTTACCAGTGGGAGGCTCCTCTAAGGAGTCCTGGAGGAATATGGGTACCACATCGGCGCCTATTTCTGCCGTGTAGCAGTAATGTGTAAGCATTATCGTGTTTCATTATATTTTTAAAATACCGTTGTACGTTATCGATAAGTGAAAACAATATATAAGAATTTAAAAAATTGGTGTTAATACACTCAGCGGCACAATTAACCGCCCACCTTGACTTTTTACGATTTTGGTTAAAAAAAATTGTGGCCTTACTTGTGAATGTTATTTTATAACGAAGGTATATTGAAGTAAAATGAAAGATAATATTGTTTTTAATTGTTACTTTTATTTATAAAAAAGTCTGAAAAACACTTTGACCGTAAATTAACAACCTGTCCACTCTCTGGCTCCGCGTAGATTTAGAGGACCGCGTCCGCATCTATGCGTGTGTCTACAGGTCCCATAGTGGTAACGCAGAAACCGATCATCTCATGGGCTGCGTTCAAGCGGCAATTGACGACGTACTTGCACAGATCCCCTCCGCTGAAATTGTAGTCTTGGGTGATTTCAACGGGCACAATGCCGAATGGCTTGGATCACGTACCACAGACTACGCAGGGCGATCTGTGCATAATTTTGCATTGGCGTATGGTCTGTCCCAATTGGTTGAGTCGCCAACGCGGCTCCCGGATGTGGATAGCCACATGCCGTCCTTATTGGATTTTCTGCTGACTACACATCCCGATGGTTATCAGGTCTTTGTCGACGCCCCTCTCGGAACGACCGACCATTGCCTGGTCAGGAGTGTAGTGCCTATCCGACGCCAACGTCGCAGACCACCAGCGACCCGCCGCGTTTGGCACTACAAGTCAGCAGATTGGGATAGGATGCGTTCCTTTTTTGCATCCTACCCTTGGGGCAGGGTTTGTTTCCCTTCGGATGATCCTAGTGCCTGCGTCGTTGCAGTAGCAGATGTGATACTGCAAGGCATGGATATTTTTATACCAAGCTCTGTAGTACCGATCGGTGGCAGATCACAGCCCTGGTTCGATGCGTCAGTTAAAGCAGCATCTGACTGTAAAAAACAGGCGTATCGAACTTGGGTTGCGGCGCTGGGCACAAAGGATCCGAACTACACAGTTCTTAAGAGGAAATACAACCGTGCCTCCAGATTTTTTAAGCGGCAAATCGCCCGTGCAAAGTCAAAACACGTCGTCAAAATCGGCGAGTAGCTTTCCAGTTACCCAACCGGAACACGCAAGTTCTGGTCGTTGTCGAAAGCTGCTCTTGGTAACTTCAGCCAGCCGTCCATGCCGCCATTGCACATGAGGAATGACACCCTGGCCCATACGGCAAAAGAGAAAGCCGATCTCTTGTGCACTCTTTTCGTCTCCAACTTGACTCTTGACGACAACGGAAAAATACCGCCGACCATCCCGCGGTGTCAGAGCTCTATGCCTGAAGTACAGTTCAGACAGAAAACTGTTAGGCGAGCTCTGTTTTCGTTGGACGTCAGGAAGTCGAGCGGGCCGGATGGCATTTCTCCAATCGTGCTTAGAACGTGTGCCCCTGAGTTGACGCCGGTGCAAACGCGTTTATTCCGGCACTCTTATTCTAAAGGCGTAGTCCCTGACTCATGAAAGTCTGCTCTTGTCCATCCGATCCAAAAAAAAGGAAACAGTTCGGATCCGGCAAACTACAGGCCTATTGCTATTACCTCCCTGCTCTCCAAAATCATGGAGAGCATAATTAGCCGTCAGCTCTTGGTATACCTAGAGGGTCACCAGTTGATCAACGACCGACAATACGGGTTTCGCCATGGTCGGTCGGCAGGTGATCTTCTGGCATACCTGACACATAGATGGTATGGCGGCTATTGAAAGCAAGGGGGAAGGCCTGGCAGTTAGCCTGGATATAGCGAAGGCCTTTGATCGTGTATGGCACAAGGCGCTCCTCTCCAAACTTCCATCATTTGGGCTTCCCGAGAGCTTGTGCAAGTGGACCTCCAGCTTCCTCACTGGGCGTAGCATACAGGTCGTTGTCGACGGATATTGCTCGAACCCGAAGCCCCTGGAGTGCCCCAAGGCTGTGTGCGCTCTTCGACAACACTTCCCTCAAAGCCTCGCCTAGTATCGGAATACTGGGTCTAGAAATCTCGAGCGATTGCCAATTTCGTGGTCATCTGGAAGGCAAAGCCAAATTGGCTTCAAAGAAACTGGGCGTCATTAATAGAGCACGGCAATACTTCAAGCCGGCCCATACTAGCGCTCTACAAAGCGCAGGTCCAGCCACACATGGAGTTTTGCTGTCATCTCTGGTCTGGCGCACCCCAGTATCAGCTCGATCCATTTGACCGCGTGCAACGCAGAGCAGCTCGAATTGTCGGGGACCCAGTGCTCTGTGAACGGCTGGATCACTTGGCGTTGCGTAGAGACGTCGCTTTATTGTGAGTCTTCTACCGCATTTATCACGGGGAGTGTTCCGAAGAGCTGTTCAACCTGATTCCTGCCGCCGAAGTTCACCTTCGCACGACACGCCACAAGTTACGATATCATCCCCACCATCTGGATGTGTGGCGGTCCTCCACAGTGCGGTTTTCAAGGAACTTTGTTCCTCGCACTACAAAGCTGTGGAATGAGCTTTCTTGGGCGGTGTTTCAGGGCATATAAGACATGGGTACCTTCAAAAAAAGCGCGTACACCTTCCTTAAAGGCCGGCAACGCTCCTGTGATTCCTCTGGTGTTGCAAGAGATTGTGGGCGGCGGTGATCACTTAACAACAGGTGACCCGTACGCTCGTTTGTCCTCCTATTCCATTAAAAAAAATAACAAATTTGATGAAATGGCTTAAAAATAAAAAATCTGCTGAATAAATGAATTCTAATAGTGCGTATTTCCACCTCTAGCCCTCACGACTTCCATCAAACGGTTTGGCATGCTGTCGATGACATCTTTGATCTGTTGTTGTGGAATGTTCTGCCACTCCTCAATCACGGATTGTTTTAATTCATCTATGGTGGTTGGAGCTGGTATGCGGCTTCGAACACGTCTGTTTAAATTGTCCCATATGTGTTCAATAGGATTTAAATCTGGTCTCCGGGATGGCCATGTTAATTTTCGAATGCCGACGGTATCCAGGTACGCGGTAACAACTCTAACAACGTGGGGGCGAGCGTTGTCCTGCCTTAATAAAAAATCTTCGCCAATAAATGGAGCAAACGGCATTACATGAGGTTCCAACACTTCTGTTACATACCTCTGAGCATTTATTCCACCTTGGTAACCTACTGTTTCCACAACAGTATATGGTGCAAACCTTTCATTCTTGCGTCTGTATACACGCTGGCGACCGTCAGGACCGTGCAAGCATATTCTTGTCTCGTCAGTAAACATAACATTCTTCCATTGTTCCATATTCCATTCGGCGTGCTGTCGGGAAAAACGAAGTCTTTCTCTCCGGTGGCCTACGAGCAATTGTGGCACTCGAGATGGTCGAAAAGCTCCAAGGGCATTCTCTCCTAGTCTTCTTCTCACTGTTCTTTCACTCACTTGAACATTGCGAACCTCACGAAGTTGGTTTCGTGCCTCAACAGCTGTAGTGAACCGATTTCTTAGAACATTGGTCACAAGAAATCGGTCGTCACGAGCGGAGGTGCATCTTTTTCGGCCCTGTCCTGGTCTTCGCTCATAAGAGCCAGTTTCCCGAAACCGTTTCACTGCATCCCTTAAGGTATGGTACGTGCGACACCAAGCTACCACGCCGCGTAACGCTGACTTAACCCTTCGTCGATAAGAGCGACGGATCTCGCCACTGAATTAGCATCAAATGGCATGTTTGTGATGTCCAAACACTAGCTTTAAGTTACGAAACCAAAACAAACTCAAAATGTTTACTTTTAATGCCACTGAAGCAATGTAAGCAGTATGGCAACGATAACGATAATGAGACGAAGTTCGATATTTATCCTATTCACAACTTATGCGTAAAAAAAAACAAAGTTAAGTGGGTAGTTTGCAATTTTTTCGTCACTACATATCTTTCACACTTGACTTATTTATGCCCAATAACTTACAACTGCGATAACATCAAAATTTGCCACTTTAAAAGGGTGGGCGGTTAATTGTGCCGCTGAGTGTAGTAATTGTGGCCATATATCACTAATGAAGGGAGAAAAATTGTGTTAATGGTATCCTCCGTAACCGCATACACACTAGCGTAAAAGTGTTTCAGTTGCTAATATCACGGCGCGGACTCCTTTACTACTTGTCCATGACTGTCCATATATAATTTCTAGACCTGTTTGAATAGGTCCATCATTGCACCACACAGCATCACATTATATGTTTAAATTTACTGAAACAACGGCATCTACTGGCACAAAACGGTAGCTTTAATAGTGCCTAATTCACAACAAGCTTCTCACGATCGCAGCTATAGATGGTTAGCCAATGGCAGTTCGTGTAAGCCAATCACGCATCTCTTTGATCCAGATCTATGAGAGCCTCGCCACAATTAACTATATGCCGTCAAGTCATATTTTAGCAGCCCCTTTAACGAACCGCATTACGAACTGCTATTTATCAAGTCAGAAACAATCAATTGATCAATAAATCACGCTGCAGAACCCGCTGATTGTAACCAGATTTGGTATGGTTTTTATAGTAAGTCTTGATAACAATAATTATTACACGCAAGGCACTGATTCAAAAAAATGTTAGATTAAATATGGAAATGTTACGTTATAAAGTCTGGTAGTTTTTTTAAACGGTCATTCCTTGAGTACATTTCTACTAATTGTAAGTATTTTTGTATGTAATAAAAGATCCTAGCTTTTACAGCTATCGTCATAATCGTTACCTTTATGCTCTAAATTGGGATTTTCATTTTTATAACACTAGAAATGAGGGATTGCTTGTAACTAATTCTAGTAGGCTTCATATGATACATAAGAGCTTTAAGGGTAAATGTATACGCTATTATAAATAAAGTCCCAGCCACTGTTCAGGCATTATCTATAAATAAATTTAAATGTCTTTTTAAAAATGGTAAAAAAAATGTCGTTAATCCCTCCACAGCTGAATATCTAATCGATCAGACAGCCTGGGACTAGATTATGATTATTTTATAGCAATAACAATGACAGTACAACATTGTATATTTTATTAAAAAGAGTGTAAAAAAAGAATGCTGGGAGAGTTTCTTGCGCCGCTTCGTCTCTCTCAGAGCACCATTTGATTCCGAAGCGGTGGTAGTTTTAGAAATAACATCAGAAAGAGTTGTAAAGGAATCAAGTTTGACAAAATAAATGTCTTTTATGCCGTTGGAGCCCAACAACGAGTTACAACTCCAAATCTAAATCAATGTTGGTAAAATATTATGACGTCCCCTCATCATCTTCCTCCATCACTTTCATCATCAATTTCCCCTGTAACCGTTCATCATATTCAATTTTCTCCATTCAACTTTATATCATTCCTTCTAAGCCCAACTAAGCATGTAATTTTCTACATTTGTCAAAAAATTTCATTATAATATGATTGTAAATTTACAAATATTAAGAAAATTTACGAACGATGCGGGACTCGAACTGCATGCCCATTAAAATGCAGTGCCGCTCAGGATTCTTGAAAAATCCCAAAAATTCTGAGCGGCACTACAAGTGCGCTCGTCACCTAGAGACATAAGATGTTAAGTGTCATCTGCCCAGTAATTTCACTAGCTACGGCGCCCTTCATACCGAAACACAGTAATGCTTACACATTACTGCTTCACGGCAGAAATAGGCGCCGTTGTGGTCCTGCTCAACCCCAATATTTGAATATTAGGAAATTGACTTGAGATGTCGATCTTTCAAGTGTAAATAGTTTGTTATAGTTTAAGGTATAACCCTCACTTCATGGATTAATTAAATTTTACAAATAAAATTTATGGACGATGCGGGTCTTGAACCCACGACATCTCGCGTTCCGTGCAAGCGCTCTTACCACTGAGCCATCCGTTATTGTTTTTATTATTGGATTTAGAGCCAATTTAATGTTATTATAAGACACACAAAAATTTGTGAGTCTGATTCAGTGCCCCCAGAGATATATATCATCTAAATCGATAACATAAATTCCGCTGCATTGTATCTAATATTCTGTAATTTTGTCAATATTGTAGCAAGTTGCTAGAATGTGGCACAGTTAGTGTGCCCTACAGCTGATGTATATGCCGACCGTACAATCGTGAGAAATATTTGCGATTTACTCGAGAACAATCAGGTATCCAGAGAGCGGCTTCTTTGATGAACAAGTTCCGACGCAATTTGTTTTAATCACACCCACTTTGATCCACATCACGAACCCAAATTTATTCTCTTTCAATTTTATCACGGCAACTTAGTTTCGTCTTTATTATATAATGTAAATCCCTTTTTACTTTGTGAATAATTGTGATGGTGAATAAATAAATGGCTTCTTGATTGGTTATTTTATTGTAAGTTTCTAAATTATTTAGCGCAGAAATAAAATTCTGGTATCGAGCGTAACAATCTGTGTAGGATTGGCAACTTTAATTCAAATTCAAAGTCAACTAGCGCATAGTTTTATTTTGAATCGTTACTACAAATATTTCTTACTAGCTGACCCGACAGACGTTGTTCTGTCAATAAACGGTTCGAGAGATATGATAAATGCGTGGGTGAGTGCATGGGTGGGTTCGTGACACGACAAACTATATATGTAAACCTTCCTTGAGCTTTAACGAATCTATTACAAAAGATTTCATTGAGATCGGTCGAATAATTTAGGAGTTATTAGGGAACATACAAACATACATTCTCTTTTATATATATAGCTAAAATACCTGCTAAATTTACCATAAGTACGTAAAAAGTTGAGCTCATGAGAAGAATATACAAGAAACTCAACGGCCTCTCTTTTCAATCAAATAGAGTAGTTTACAATGGCTGTAATATACATGACAAATTAGGTTGTTAGATGCTGCATCAAATATATGATTTGTCGTGTTTAAATAATGTAAACGATGTCATGAAAATTAATAAAGAATTAAATGTATAGATTTAAATTATCGTATAATATTGGATGTAGCAACCTTTAGAGCTTGAACTAATTGTTTATGTAAGGATACTTCATGAAGTTGATGATCGTGATTACTTGAATACTAGTCATTACTGATTTCGAAGAAGGTATATATGAACGGACTTTCAAACAAAGATTATCATTTATATTTACCCAAATGTTTTGAGTTTTCTTTAGTGTTAATTCCGCCAATATTTGTCTTTAAACAATTCGACACGTGTTTCGCCTCTACACGAGGCATCCTCAGGACATGTTGATTCGCCAAAATCTGGCACGAGACTGAGTAGAGTCTCGTGCCGAAATACGTGTCGAATTGTTTAAAGACACATATTGGCGGAATTAAAACAAAAGAAAACTCAAAACGTTTGGATAAATATAGATTTTCATAAAGTAACGCCTACTTCAATAAATTTATATTTACATTTTTAAAAGGTAATTTTTTTTTTGTATTTTTTGTGAATAATATTATTTTTGTATTAAAGTACCAGTTGGTAAATCGTCGACTTTTGGTCATGATAATGGGTTTGCATAATATTACATGACTTTAGCATACTGTATAAGAAAACTTAAATTTAATATTATTTAAAAAGATGTAGCGTCCTGACGTATCATTTACCAAAAGGCGATCCTTCAGATACCTCCTTCTCCCCAAATTAAGCGTAAAATCACAATTAGCGAAGAAACTATGTAATCGTTATAATCGGCTATCGTTCAAATCACTTATACCTTTTTAAATATTATTTTTGTGATTAAAATCACATATAGAAAATTTATTGAGAGTTTTATTTGATTACCATCGAAATGGCATTGTTGTTAAGGAGCGCTGTTCCGATATCGAAACATTTACGATGACACGGCCGGTACATTACGACCGTACAGGTAACGAGTCTACCCGCGCTGCAGATGACACCTGATCTGTATCTCGTGGTGCCGGGTACGGGTGGTCCATCGCTCATTTAATATATCGCAATCCATATTTATTATTCACATGACTTCCGAAACGGTTCAGATAATGACGGTGCATTTAATCGTGATGTGTTTCTGTTAAATTATTATAATTTCGTGTTTTTTTCGATCTGCTAATTCTGTTTATACTACTTCGGATGTCGGGTAGATTATGGGTACCACAACGGCGCCTATTTCTGCCGTAATGCAGTAATGTAAGCATTATTGCAAATAAGACTTAACATCTTATGTCTCAAGGTGATGAGCGCAATTGTATAGCCGCTTAGAATTTTTGTGTTTTTCAGGAATCCTGAGCGGCACGGCATTGTTAAGGGCAGGTCGTATCAATTATCATCAACTGAATGCCCTGCTCGCCTCGTACCTTATTTTCATTAAAAAATACTTCGACCCAAGAAATATACACGAAATGTATTGCGGCAGCTATTGCGTTCACTTAGACCCGTTTTTTTCTAGAGAGTTCTAGATTATTAGTCCTGTAGTTAGACGTATCTCTTCAGGCTGCACAAGTTTGTCACCCTACACCACCCGATAATAGTCTCCTAATTACCAGTGGCAGGATTCTTTGCACAGAAAGCTGGCCAGATTATGGGTACCATAACGGCGCTTTTTTCTGACGTGATGCAGTAATATAAGTATTATTGTGTTTCGGTGTGAAGGGCGCCGTAGCTAGTGAATTTACTGGGCAAATGAGACTTAAAAATCTTATGTTTCAAGGTGACGAGCGCAATTGAAGTGCCGCTCAGAATTTTTGGGTTTTTCAAGAATCCTGAACGGCACTGCATTGTATATTTTCATTAAAAAAAAGAGTCTGTAAGAGCTGCAAATTGCTATTTCCTCACCTTTTTGACTGCATGTTTTATTCCTACTTTAACAAATTTTTGTTTTGCTTACGTTGTCAAGGACTTGGAGGTGTTTTCTAATTAGTATTGACCACTGATCTACTATTTACCACTGGAATGGCGGCTGTCAAAGACATTGTGCCTGTTTGGTATTCGCCATTTTGGCGCTGTTGGTCATGTGGTGACAGTCTGCGGAACTAAAACTAACGATGACAACCGCAGCTAAACAAACCTCAATCAAGGAAAACTGTTTCCAAAAAAAAAATGTGTAATTTATTACGTTCTACGAAGTATAAGATTCTGAAAAACACGAATTCGAAATGCAAAAATACTTCAGAATATTGTGCGTTTCTCTCGCAGCCATTTGTATTATACGTCAAAATTAGTTCTCTGGACGCTCGCGAGTGGCGCTTCAAATAGGCACAAAAAATTTGCTGTCAAACATATGGAACAGCCTGTCCATGGTATGATATTTATACAGGTCAGTGGCATTGACATATTATTCATATAAACATCATTATAAATTATGTAAGGTAATAAAACAGCCATTCGAAAGCAATTTAATGTCAAAGTCACATCAAGTTCAAATTAGATATGACGTCACACGATGATTTATATTCATCTTATTAATAAGAAATATGGATGTTTAAAGAAGTAATTGTAATCTATAATATTTTCTAGTGAAAATAGTCAAGTTTTTTCTATAGAGTTCTAGATTTCGTTTAATAGCTGATGAGCCGGTTAGAGTACAATAAGTTCACTTCGAGTCCAAAAGAATGATTCCTGCTTCCGTACAACGGTTCCGTACCACATATTAAAAAAACAATGTCCTCCACCGAGTCTGTCTGTCTGTTCGCTATAAACTCCAATAGTACGTGCAGTACCACCAATTTTCATGTTGTTTTCATCAATGGATACCCTGGTTCTCAAGGAAGGTAGTGTTTAGTATATAATTTGTTAAGTTTTTGGACACATTTTTGTACAGGTACATAAGCGATATTTCTTGAAGGTGTCGGAAAAAATGAGCCGTCGGGAGCTTTCTACGAAAACCCTTTGAGATATAAAAAAAATAATGCATGGTGGCATTGTCCATTTTAATGCTATAAAAAAAGGCAATCATAAAGCAGTAATAAAAAAAACCGTTTGCACAAATACGATATTAATCCTTATCATTTTTTTACTATATCTTATAAAATCATTCAAAAATACGTTTTCGTTTCAGGAACACATTTCCGGTGGCTTTAGACTACATTATTCCCGAATACATACATACAATCATAAATTATTCATTTGACAGAACAGCGTCTGATGGGTCAGCTAGTCATATAAGATTTTTAGAATCAATTCTTTAAACAGATTTTTAAAAATTTTGTTTAATGGAACATGACAAACTACATGACCCAAGCTTTAAAGATGAAAATTTTTAAGGTTATAAAGAGTGACTACGAACTCCTCTCAACTTCTTTTCTCTTTAATTTATTAAAATGCTTCTATTATCATACGTAATCATAGTATGTAACGGAAATTTTGGATTCGATTTTCACCCATTTTAAAATGTCGGATTGAATTGAAACTTTGCACACTTATCAAGGACCGGTGAAATACAATAATTTATTAGCTTGGTATGTATATCTGTTTGAATGTAACGGAATGTTTGAACGAGATTTTCGAACCCTTCATAACATCGGAGTGGTATTGGTTTATTATATTAATATGGTCGGATGACGTCTGATGCATCCCCTGCTTTTTGCAACAAAATACATATTTTTTTTTGTTATATAATCTATAACACTATTCGTAGTTTTTGCAAATTATAAATTATTTTCTACCCTTTAGTTTGGTTTTCTATATCAAATATAATATATATTATATTTGATATAATGATTATGTTTTTTTAACAATTTTGTTTATTATGCTGTGAATGGTTTCAAGTCAAATTACAAAAACGACAAACGACTCTATATCAGCAAAGGAAGCAAACTTGAATCAAGCTTTGTAACGATAGTAGCGACCCTTCCAGACTTCCAGGGAGCATTGGATCTCATGGAAGAAGGCGTCGACACTTTGTATGCAATCACAAAATTTCGCGTCAACCTTCAGCGCCCATGTGGGGAAGTATGAAGGACTGGAGAGGAAGCAGCAGAATGTGACAATACGCAACATCATGACATTCACGAAAATTCGACATTCGTCCATTGTGACAGCATATTGCCAATCAATCTTCATCATCTTAAGTTGACATGGTTCAAATAGTCAACTTCATACCAAAATGAATAAATTACTATCGGCTCGCGATCAATATCTTAAATAAACACACAGACAGTTTATAAGACAGCAGGTTCCATCCAATTACGAATAATTTGTCTCCGAGATATCTGAGATCTGCTAATAATTGGCCTTATCCACTATCGCTTAATGTCAGCGCTGTATCAGTGCCTTGAATCCTGTGATCTTTTCACATTATGGGTTAACTATTCCATTTTCAAGGCATCAAAATGTTACTTTCACGGGATCACGTCTTACCGTTCGTAAATATAATATTGGCTTCAAATTTCTGTTTCTCTGTTATTTTTATATGATTTTAAAAATAGTAATTCAAAGAGGATCTAAATACTACGTAATAAGAGGTGGGACTGCCTTAGTATAAATATAAATTAAGTTTATTATGAAACATGCTGTCGTTTGACATAAGTTTGAGATAGCAGTAGGTAATTACAGTATGGCGATTGGCGACGAAGTATAACCCGACTGAGTTTGAAAGCGAACAGTTGCTTAAAGCTTAAAAGTGGATTTCAGCTATCTCCGTTTTTTACAAGATTATAGCCGTCATTTGTCAATCTATCAATGACTGCACGTTTTTTCATCGAGTGAATCGCTTTTTTCTTACATCCTTTCCCAATATTCAGTCTATCTATTGCTTGAGATAAAAATCGTTATTATCGTTGACCTTTCTGTCCCAATAAACTTATCGACGGTAACTCACCTTATCCGTGCACGCTGTCTGTCAATGGGACGACGTATAGCTTACCAGTAGCGGTAGAAGTTTGTATGGAAATTGCAATTCACGCGTCCCAATATAAGGCTATAAGAATGACTTATCGGGTATATTGGGACAGCTTCAGATTATTGACAGCTAATTACTGACACTAGAAAGTAGTAATTTATCGCTATCTGTAGATAGTATATTGGGAACGGCCGTTGGAGTGTTTCGCTAGGAGACCCGCAACCTTTTATATGATAAAATAACTTTTTCACACATGATGATGAACTTGTTATTCACGGACACAACATGATGTCATCATAGAATTGCGTCTCTCACTTAAGAATTATATAATACAATTAATAACATATTGCTTGTCTGACATAATGTACTCAAGACAACAACATATAATATTTTGATTGATCGTTACAATTTCATGAAATTTATTTTATTCAGAAACCAACTAAAAAGCCAAACCTACAAATCAGTAATTCAATATAAAGTCTAACGTAATTCAGGATTTTGTGTTATTTTATTTGCATGGTGTAAAAAACATAATTACAAAAGTTGTTTTATTAAAAAAAGTGAAGTTCGTTATGTATTTTTATGTCAGAAACAGTTAAAACGCCAGAAAAATAGTTAAATTTTGACGCAATAGGATTTCTTTGTTGGTGCAGTCAAAGTAAGCGAGACGGGGGAGAAGTTTACATTTCATAAATGAAATATTTTGCAAACTATTAGCCAAATTAGTAAAAAAAACATTAAAGCTTAGAATAAGGATTGGTCTCCGCTACACTCAAACTAGATTCCGCAGGCGTAATCGCAAAGTGCGGCAACTAATACTACGCCAAAGTAGTTGTACTCGAGCCCGTCTCGAACAATGTGTGACGTTGACGTGCCACATATTCTATTAAGTTTAATAATTGAAACTAAAATGCAGGGTTGCGTCGTAATTCTTTGTAAAAATTAAACCACAAGAAATAAGAAAGAAACTGGGATCACATATTTACAACAAGTATTTTGTATTTTATTAATTTCAATGTAAAATAACACGAAGCTATGTTACAACATTTGAAAGATGCCACTGAGTGTCAAGATATCACGCACACAAGCATCTTATAGTTGCCGTTATAAAGGTATTGTTCTAATGTGCGTTAACTAGTAGCGCAGCGGAGACCAATCTTTAATCTAAGAACTAAACATTGTATAATTGACACAGTTTGATTGTCACGTTTGGACGTTGTTTTTAATTGACGCAGACGATCAAAATATATAATTCGACAGAATACAAAGTACTTACAGGATCAAAGATAATATGTAAAATACAAGACGTACTTTCCATATTGAATGTGGCGTTGTGTAATATGATTTAGCTAAATGTCTTTCGGTTTCCACAATCTCATTCAATATTCGTTTAGCAAACGCTACCACGGTGCGAGTTATATGTTTCTCGTTTTACATATTTGCGTTGTACAGATTACGTAATAGTTTATGTCAAGGGGCGTCAAGCAAGAAACGTGAATACAAGTGTTTACACTTTAGATCATTAGAAACATCAGGGTCACCGACATGGCTATACTAGATAATCAGTGGGAGGCTCCTTTGCACAGGATGCCGGCTAGATTGAGGGTACCACAACGGCGCCTATTTCTGCCGTGAAGCAGTAATGTGTAAGCATTACTGTAATTTTACACATTCAGCTAAATATGAAGATGGAAACAGTAGTAAAAGTTTTCTTGCCCATTCTTGGAATTTGCCTTTTTTTTAAATTTGCATATACCGTACTGTACCGGTATCTAGCATTGCATTTAAATATCCCAAAGCGAAAAAGTTAAAGTCGTGTCCGTCCATTTTTAAATTACCCCCTTCACTATCAAATTGCCCCCTGTGGGGCGTGGGTCCCACGTTGGGAAACACTGGGATCTTTTCAAGAATCATTTCGTTTCTTTTTTGTAATTCCTTAATTCTTCAATGAATCAAGAAAAAAAGTCTTATTATTTTATTTCTGTCGAATATAATCCGTAGTATAAATACAGAAAGTAAGTACGATATGTGAGAATAGCACGTATTACCACTACACTAATGACTTATATAAATAACTAGCTGACCCGACAGACGTTGTTCTGTTCATAATAAAAAAAAACTCTTGCGGATGTAATTTCGTAAAATCCGTTCTTAGCTGACCTCTACTCGGTGAAAAGAATATTCCTACCAAATTTCAAGTCTAGCTTTAATGGGTCCAGAGATATCGTGATGAGTGACTATATACGTGGAACTCTCTTATATATATAGATAAGAAGCTAGAATGTTGCGCAACACACAACACCCAAGTGTATTTATTTGTCTGTTTCCGTACAATAACCACCTTGACCTTTAGAAAGACTCCTAAAATATTCAGCTACAAGTAACAACACTCACAGAAGTCTCTGAAACAAACTTATTTCCCCATTTTGATTGAGCGTAACACTTTTATTCATGACTTTCGTGTATTTTCATTACTGGCAATATTTTTATTTCTACATTTTTGCACCTTTGCAGTGTTTGCAAATTTTAGTTATATATAGTACTAGCGGACCCGACAGATGTTGTTCTGTTATAAAAAAGAAACCTTCGCGGATGAAATTTCGTAAAATCCCTTCTTAGCTGATCTCTACGCAGCGATAGGAATATTCCTACCAAATTTCAAGGCTCGACGCCTTATGGTTCCAGAGATATCGTGATGAGTCAATATATAGGTTGAAATCTCTTATATATATACCTACAGGTACGTATAATTTAAGTTATAAACATAAGTATAGAAAGACATAATATAGCTATGTAAAGCAGCGAGAACAAGTAGTAATTTTTATGCGGAACAATATAATTACAGTAGTATAAAGAGAGGCCTTTGTCCAGCAGTGGACGTCTTCCGGCTGATGATGAATGAATGAATGAAAGAGAGAGAAAAACGAAAAAAAGCGTACATCTCATGAAAATTCTAATAAGTATTTTCTTAGACTCAGTGCTCCTGAAAGTCTGCAATGTCCACGAAGTGTAGGGGCTTTTAATAAATAATACCTGATAAATAAATAAATAACAGCTATATACAATTCACACGAGTTTTAATCGTTTAAAAAGTATTTTATTTAAATGAATCCTTATACTCGTAAGACCAAACACGGCTAAGATAAGTTTTAAAAATTAGGGAGCTGAAGTCCGATTCTATTTTCGGGCTTCATCACCGGACCATTTTGATGGTAAGATTTTGTATATGAACTTGTCTCCATACTTGAATTTGTAACCTTTAAAAGCTATAGTGGCCATTTGTGGTGTTCATCATCAGTCTGTATAGAAAAGTATTTATTTATTGATGAAAACACCAGAAACGCTATATGTATGTATACCTTAAAAAAATTTATTTTTGAAACTCATAGATTCCATCATCAAATCTGTTTTTTTTTAAATTAGACCAAATTGAGGCTAGATTATGGGTACCACAACTGCGCCTATGTCTGCCGTGAAACAGTACCGTGTAAGCATAATTGTGTTTCCGTAGCTAGTGAAATTACTGGGCAAATGAGACTTAACATCTTATGTCTCAAGGCGACGAGCGCAATTGTAGTGCCGCTCAGAGTTTTTGGGTTTTTTCAAGAATCCTGAGGGGCACTGCAGTGTAATGGGCAGGACGTATCAATCACCATCAGCTGAACGGCCTGCTCGTCTCGTCCCTTAGTGTCATAAAAAAAAATTAACGCATCCTTTCAAACGAAAAAGAAAATTTTAAAATAGATCCATAAACGGCGGATATATGTGATAACAAACATATAACAAAATACAACGGTTTTCGAACCTCTTTTGTTTTTGAAACATTAAAACGAATGGTGAGTTTAAAAATATAAAAATGACATAATAAAGGCTTATATTTGAGGGGATATTAAAATAAGTTGAGGGTAGGTATTCTTAATAGGATAAGTTTGATTATAGAAATTGTTGATTTAGTAAATTATGCATAACGAGACAACATGTATATGTTCAGCATAAAATTAAAAAAAAATTAAAACTTTGTTATAGTGCAAGTAAAATCAGCCTCGTATATATAACATATAGAGTACCTGTAAGACCGAGATTTGCTCGGATTTTTAAGTAGGTACAAAACTTGAACAAAAAAAAACTAATAGGACATCTGAATTCGAACCGGGGTTTGCTTTCCGGATCACCCAATACCCCTCTAATCTGAGCTGTTATAGTCTTGTATATAGTATCGAAGTTTACCTTTGTATTCTTATGTTATTGTAACTGTTTCTCATTAAAACACGGATAAAACTACATTTTTTAAAATTGACACCTAGCTATATCGATCTATCGCCTCCGAAATCCCCTGTATACTGAATTTTATGAAAATCGTTGGAGCCGTTTGCGAGATTCAGATTATATATATACAAGAATTGCTTGCTATATATATATATATATATATATATATAAACCTAATAGCTATTTGAATTGCCTTTGCAAGCCATTATCGTGGCGGAAGGATTTGACCATCAGTTGTTCATGGACACAATTGGCCATTAGAGACAGGTGAGGGTGCAATGATTTATGTGTCGCCTTGAACCTGTATTTTGTACAAGTAACTTGTGTCGTCCGCAAATGTAACTGTTAATGTAAACTATAATATAATATGCCTTTTAAGAGATTAATAGCTAGCAATTTCCTTATAATGTTTATTTTAAAAAGATTATTAATGTGTATTAGAAATTAAGATAGCGCTTTGTTGTTTGTTTTGCTGTCAAATTTAGGGCATACTCCCATCTTATAAGCAGGTAATGGATCTCTGGTAATCAAATCAAATCAAAATCACTTTATTCATGTAGGTCACGGAAATGGCACTTATGAATGTCAAAAGAATATTTTTTCTTATTGAATCTAACGCTACTTCGTAAAGGGTTGAGCTAATGAGAAGAAATAGCAAGAAACTCATTGCCACTCTTTTATATCATGATTTACATTTTCTTCGATTTACAAATCAGCTCAATTACAATATAATATAATATGTAAAGTGATGCAACAAACATACTCAAACGTCAAATAGTCAATGCCTTACAAGAGTAAGCCAAAAAAGTGAATGTAAATTAATACATAAGTTATTGAGGACAGTAAACTTTGAAAACTGTCTATTGTTTATGTCCATGGGCGGCCGTTTACTCCGCTGGTAATATGAGAAAAGCTGTTATGATTTCTTTAAATTAAGTATCTTTAACCGAATTTTCTAATAAAAGAGAATTTTTTGCTATTTAGCGTGTCTTTTAGTTTTTTTTTAAATATCATTAAGTCTATACTCTGTTATCTGTATAGCATCATATTCAGTCTATAACGAAAACAATTTAAATACGTCATTTTTAAGCAATAAATAGTACTTTCTAGTTCCTATATTACTTCGAGTGTCACGCCGCGCGAACCGACAATTCTTAGAAATTAATTCTTGTTTGTTGTGATTACATTGCACGTGCTTATCTCAGCTGCCAGACCCGACTCAGGTTATGTTAACCATTGCCAATATAATGTACGTTATCATAAATTATCAAGTTTTTTTTATGAAAAAGGAGGACAAACGGACGTACCTGGTTGTTACGTGATCACCGCCGCCCACATTCTCTTGCAGCATTCATAGGAGCGTTGCCGGCCCTTTTTTTAAGGTACCCATGACGGACGTGCATGCGGTCAAATGGATCGAGCTGATACTGGGGTGCACCAGACCAGTGATGACAGCAATACTCCATATGTGGCATGACCTGCGCTTTGTAGAGCGCTAGAATGTGGGCCGGCTTTATGTATCGCCGTGCTCTATTTACGCCCAGCTTCTTCCAAGCCATTTTAGCTTTGCCCTCCAGATGATCGCGGAATTGGCAATCGCTCGAGATTTCGAGACCCAGTATTCCGATAGTAGTATTAAAAGGTTCATTTTAGTAAGTACATATTTAATTTTTTTTCTCTTTTTTATGAAAATTAGGGATGAGAAGAGCAGAACGTTCATCTGATGGTATTGGTACACCCTGCCCATTACAATGCAGTGCCACTCAGGATTTTTAAAAAACCCAACAATTCTGAGCGGCACTACAATTGGGCTCGTCACCTTGAGACATAAGATGTTAAGATGTAAGGCGCCCTTCAGAAAGAAACGTAATAATGCTTACACATTACTGCTTCACGGCAGAAATAAGCGCCGTTGTGGTACCCATAATCTAGCCGGCATCCTGTGCAAAGGAGCCTCCTACTGGTAACCTAAGTCGCCGTATAGAGTTAGCAATTTATTTAAAAAAGGGTAACATATTATTACAAAAATTCGTAAACAAGTTCTGCGGGTATGGACTGGTAAAATTAAGAAATAAAGCAGTTAAAAGTCTTCACCGATATTGCTTCACGAATAAAAATAAATGACTCACTTAACACGAAACGTTTTTGGGAATTAAATTGTCCGAGAGATTGAAATCAGAGCAGCTTACATTTAAAATATATCTTGCAGTAAAACTCTCGACACGAAATACTCACCATTTTGTTTTTTCATATTTTACTTAATGCTGATCTACAAGATCCGAAGAAGACTTAATTAAGAAATTTATATGTTATGTAATATTTTTATTTAAATAAATATATATAAATAATTAATTTCATTGGATTTACCATAGACCAAGTATAGTAACTAGACTAATTGATAGCTTCCGTCTCACTCACACGAGTAAAAGAAAAACATATGCGAGTCTGTAAAGAAATGAGATAGAGTGAATAGATTTTTTGTTTCGCCATGCGTGCCGGTTGTTTCAAGGTCAGCACACCCGGTGTGCTAAACAAACTGCGCTGCACAGATATTTTGTTTAGTTTTATTTGCGTCTATAAAAATAGCTCGTTGTGAAACGAAATATCCACTATTTATTCAACATCAGTGACAATTTTAAGTCGAATCGAAGGAAATATGGTGCTATGTTGTGTTTTACGATGTAAAAGTGATAGTGAAAGAACACACGTGTTATATTATGTACCTATATATATATAGGATATTATCTGTCTCATGTTGGCCACGCGAAACCGATGTCTAGTTACTATTCTTGGTCTATGGGATTTACTACGTTTAAGTTCTTGAAACTTGACACTATTTTTTTTTTGTTTCTTCGTCCAATAAAAGGACAGGCAAAGGGTACACGCCCATACAGCCATATTGATACTTTTTTTAATGACAAATACAGACAGACAGAAGATGTAAATACGTATTAAGAAGCGGGACTGCCTAAAGAAAAAAATGAAATTTAGTTTAATACGAAAGAGTAGTAATTTGACGTAAGTTTGAAATAGAAATTACAATACGACGAGGTAAAATCCGGCTATAAGTTTGAAAGCGAACAGTTGCTTAAAATGTAGTGGATATCGGCTAACTCCATTTTTTGTAAGATTATACCTCCCATCTGTCAATCTATCATTGACTGCACGTTTCATACAATCGCTTTTTTTCTTAGAGAGTTTCACTAGGCTGCAGAAAACTATAAAATATTTTGACCTCAATGTTTTTTGCCTTTCTTTCTTACCAGGATCCCCAGGACAATAAAATAATATAATTAATGTATACAGCGGATCATTAAAATTGATTTCAACCCGCTACGATAGTTAAAATAGTTAATTTTATATAATGCACATAAATGGAAAGCTAACTAAGATTTGAAAGTGAAAATAATAAATAAACATACCTATTCAACATTAAGTAATAT
Source organism: Leptidea juvernica (assembly GCA_949711755.1). Classification (NCBI taxonomy): domain Eukaryota; kingdom Metazoa; phylum Arthropoda; class Insecta; order Lepidoptera; family Pieridae; genus Leptidea; species Leptidea juvernica. Next base: position 2,344,654 of record CATIXQ010000031.1, read on the forward strand.
CACACAGACTCATTTGAGGCATGCACCAGTTAAGTTTAGTTACTATAGGAATAGCTTTTATAATGAAACGTTAACTCAATTAGTTCGTTATGAAATATTTAAACCAAATTTGTTTTAAAAAAAATATGTATATTATGCTTAGATTAGGGATTGGTCTCCGCTGCGCTTCGACTAGATACCGCAGTACCTAAGAACAATAGCTTTTTTATTACGGCAACTATTAGATAGTTGTGTGCGTGACATCTTGACACTCAATGGCATCTTTCAAAATAACATACGCTTCGCGTTATTTTACATTGAAATTAACAAAATAATTAACCGGTGCCTTTCTTATTTGTTGTAGTATTATTCTTACAAAGTTTTACTAGGCAACCTGGCATTTTAGTTTCAATTATTAGCAAAGTTTAACAGAACATGTGGCACGTCAACGTCACACATTGTACGAGACTGGCTCGAGTCCGCCCACTTGGGCATAGTATTAGTTGCCGCACTTTGCGACTACGCCTGCGATATCTAGTTGGAGCGCAGCGGAGACCAATTCTTAATCTAAGGGAGTGACAATAACATGACGTAAGGCAACAACACTTGGTAAACGTCATGAAGCTTCATCAGTTTGCAAAGGGGCTTTCACATGGGAGAAGAACTGTTATGAATAATATGATATGTGAAGTGATCACCGCCGCCCACATTCCCATGCAACACCAGAGGAATCACAGTAGCGTTGTCGGCCTTTGAGGAAGGTGTACGCGCTTTTGTTGAAGGTACCCATGTCGAATTGTCCACACATTGATTTGAAACACATCCACCCAGTAAAAAAATAGTATTTATAACCTTTAGTACGTTACGGAGCTCCAAATGTTATAAGGTTTAGATAATAATTATCATAAGGTGGGCAAGTTATGACAAGTCATTAGGAAACGCAGCACGAAGTCCGCGACATATCACCGGGTAGATACGATCACGGCTGTTACATTATGAGGCTGGTTGCGTACGAACATGACATCAGCTAGCCGCCGTGGCTATTGACAATTTGACGTTTGAGTATGTTTGTTGCATCACTTTACATATTATATTGTAGTTGAAATGATTTGTAAAACGATGAAAATGTAAATCATGATTTAAAAGAGCGGCAATGAGCTGGCTTCTCATTAGCTCAACCCTTTACGAAGTAGTAATAGATTCAATAACTTTTATTTTTTTATGACATTCATAAGTGTCATTTCCGTGACCTACTAATTAATAACTTTATTCATTAAAATGATTTTGATTTGATTTTGGTTGTAATCATTGTTACACGAAGTGTACTCCGCCGCACTTTACAATGGAGTTTAGATTATGGGTACCACAACGGAGCCTATTTCTGCCGTGAAGCAGTAATGTAAAATTACTGGGCAAATGAGACTTGACATCTTATGTCTCAAGGAGACGAGCGCAATTGTAATGCCGCTCAGAATTTTTGGATATTTCAAGAATCCTCAGGCGGCACTGCAATTGTAATGTGTCTCGATTATCCGATCCATATTTTCATTAAAAAAAACTAAGGCGGTAGAACTGGTATATTCATTGTTAATGTACATAATAACTACGGAGGTATATTTTACGAAACGGGAAGCGGGAAGAACGTGCGGGCGCACTGTTCTGCACAATCGATTATAATTTATGATTGTTGTATTGCCAGCTCGAGCTCAATACTAATGTACCTCCGCGTCATTGTTATAGAGAGCTTTGCCGTGATCTTTGAATACCGATGACGAAAAGTGAATTATTTTTAAGCAACACACAGTAAAACTATCTACTTGAACAACTCTTTCTTATGACAATAAGGGACGAGACGAGCAGGACGTCAGCTGATGGAAAAACCCTAAAATTCTGAGCGGCACTACATCTGCGTTCGTCACCTTGAGACATAAGATGTTAAGTCTCATTTGCCCAGTAATTTCACTAGATACGGTGCCCTTCAGACCGAAACACAATAATGTTTTCACATTACTGCTTCACGGCACAAAAACAGCGCTGTTGTGGTACCCATAATCTAGCCGGCATCCTGTGCACAGGAGCCTCCTGCACTGGTAACTAAATCGCTTTTTAATTTTATTTTAATTAATATAAGATATTGATTAGTCTTCGCCTTTCCTCAGCTAGTAGAAAAACCAGTCAAGGAACTTAATGTATGTACTTTTCAGATAGTTTTTCAAAACGAACTTTTATGTTTGCGTGGCCGCCACTATGCAATCCACCATCTTGGTTTTTATTATGAAAATGTCAAAATGTCATTTCGATGTTACTTGTCAGATGTCATTGTGTATTATTGCGATTAAGTATGTACACAGCCTGCTTAGGGATTCTCAGTCATAGGATCCTTCGAGGACGGAACACTAAATATGATTAGGTTTTTTTTTAAATCGAAAGAGTATTGAGCCGACGGGTAAATAAAACATAATTGATAGGAAGTGAGTATCTGTAATTTAAATTATCTGTAATTCTTCTGGTATTGCCAGAGAGCTGAAGTGTAACCGTCCGTATAGAACTGTTTGTTCGCGCTACCAGCCTAGTGAAACTCTCTAAGAAAAAAGCTGATGAAGAAGATGACGGCTATAAAAAACGGAGATAGCCAAAATCGACAACGTTTTAAGCAACTGTTCGCATTCAAAATTAGCCGGGTTTTGTCGCCATTCGCCATATGTAATTACTACTATTTCAAACTTACATCAAATGACTGCACCACGTTTCATGCTAAACTAAATTTTAATTTTTACGTAGGCAGTCCCGCTTCTTATTACGTAGTATTAACATCCTCTTTGCAAACTTATGTAAGTTACCCAAGTCGTGTCGACCGTGAAACACCGCGCATAGAAGTACATTCAACACTATGGATGCCCCTCGACGAAAGGTCCTTGAGACTGATCTGTGGATTAATGGCACACATCGAAATGGTGAGGTGATGTTTTTGATTTTATCGGCAGAAATTATCAATAAATATTTGACTTACCGTTATGGTGTCATATATTCCGTTCTGATCATCTCGTTGTTCGGCACTAGTGATAGCGGATTGTTTAGTTGGTTCGGTTTGCACACGCGCCGGCGAGTGCGGTAGCGGATCGCCATTACGGGACCAGGTTCGATGAATCTGCCAACTGGTGTCTGTGAACCTGGTCTTATCCTGAAACAAGTACCTTCATTCTATAACACATTCATTGTCTTACCATAATTAAGTTATATAACATCAAAAACTAATCTTACATGCAGGGTTCTTTCATAGGGTTGGTTCATCGCACTCGATGTACAATGTTTAATACTTCTTAAATACTTTATAAACTTGAATAATCGTTATTTTCTATTTGTTTTTATTGTTTCTGCTTATAGCAGAATATTTAACACGTATTACTGTACGGATACGAACATTTCAGTTTCGGATAAACAGTCCTCACATGGATAGGAAGACAGCTGATTCTACTTATCCTACAGCCCCGCTGCTTCTGTGCTCGAACGCAGCTCGGAATCTCGGATTCGATGCGGACGCAGGTCGCGAGCGTTCATACAAATAATACTATGGCTACTTCGGTTCGTCAATAATCTCCGGAACGGAAATTAACTGTTGACGGAAAGCAATCGGATGAAGCTACACTCGATGTGCGTAAACTACCATAGACATAGTTCTACGACTACCCTGGACCGTGTTTTCACGTGTACGGATCGGACTCTGATCGGACGTAGTGCGAAAGCACTCTAACAGTTATAGTTATAGCAAGTAGTTTTATTTTTCAAACACCTTCAGCTTATCAAAAAACGCTTATTATGTTCACCTTGATGCATAAATAGCAATAAATCTTCCACAAAATATTACATTATGTTATTGTCACAAACTATATATTTCTATTCTATTCTATACATATATACGTTGATACATCGTCAATAGCGTGTAACATAATATTTTTATCACACACATTGAATATTATTCTCATGCACTAAAAAATCCGCTTACACTCGCACGTTCTTAAGTGGTTTGACATCCATTAAATCAAACCGTCGTTTTTCACAAACAGAACAGGACTCAACTGATGTTTAATATAATTCATATACTGCTGTATGGCATTAATTATATTGCTTTGCTTTACACATCTTATTTTGTTCGTATTTTTATTCTTATTAATATCAGACCTTATTCGAACCTACGAGGCAGACCCACCCTAGTACAAATTCAAATATTTTTATTCAAAATAGGATGTGATAGGATAGAAATCACTTATTGAAAGTCATAAACTACCAAAATCACAAATAAGTGATTTAGATATTCATATGATTAAATTAATTATTAATTCTGCGTGTTTCTTTGAATTGGAAAGTATAAAAATACCAATTGTTTATTAATATATATGCATATTATATAAACATAAGAATTTTAAAGCACCCTACGAAATTCAATGAATTGAAGATCTTATTGATAATGTGAGAATGATAAAGACGAAGAGAAGTCATTTTTTAGTTTTATTTTTTTATTTAAAAAGGGACGAGATAAGCAGGGCGTTCAGCTGATGGTAATTGATACGCCCTACCCATCCCAATGCAGTCCCGCTCAAGATTCTTGAAAAACCCAACAATTCAGAGCAGCACTACAATTTCGCTCGTCACCTTGAGTTATAAGATGTTAATTCTCAATTGCCCAGTAATTTCACTAGCTACGGCGCCCTTATGACTGAAACACAGTAATGTTTTCACAATACTGCTTCACAACAGAAACAGCCGCCGTTGTGGTATCCTGTGCAAAGGAGCCTCCCACTTGTGGTCAACTCTGATTTTGTCAATCGAGCAGTCATTATAAGTTGTTAGTGATTTAGCTAGCAGCTTCTTTAATTCAAGGCAAAGAGGCACTGCAAAAGTTAAATACATCAAAATCTTGTATCAATCCAAAATAAGTGATAACTTTAAATTACGGAATTAAAATTACACAATGTATTTAATTTAATTTATAAATATACGATATTAGAACATAATATAATGTAGTACGTTTTATTTAGACGCATTGTTGGTTGGGACTTGGGTCCCTGTGGTCGTCTTAAGCGGCATTTATACGCAGTTATTTTTACGAGAATAAGAACTGTAATAATATCAATTCAAATACTTGTAATTAATTCATAAATTGGAAGCTTATTGGAGCAACAACATTTTTGTTAAGTATTTCATATTATTTTATCAATACATGTAGTTAATCTTATATCTTTAAACGAGCAATTCTTGTATATATATATATAATCTGAATCTCGGAAACGGCTTCAACGATTTTCATAAAATTAAGTATGCAGGGGATTTCGGGGGTGATAAATCGATCTAGCTAGGTTTCAATTTAAAAAAAATGGTTTTATCCATGTTTGAATGAGAAACAGCTACAATAACATTAGAATACAAAGGTAAATTTCGCCACTATATACAAGACTATTATAGCTCAGATGGGACATTGGGTGATACGGAAAGCAAAAGACCCCGGTTCGAATCCAGATGTCCTATTAGTTTTTTTTTTTTTCAAGTTTTGTACATTCTTATAAATCCGATCAAGGCTCGGTAGTCCGGATATTATGCCTTATATGACGTATTGTTAAATACAATATAGCTTAGTACGCCATTTTACTTGGGGACTTGCTAATAATAAAGGATATTTGTGCCTCCTATTCAACCTTTACTTGAAAGTGCTTTATATCATACAAACAAAATCATACAAAGGCTGAGAACTATAGAGCGTACATACACTTTACTTACGTAAACCTTAGCTGAGTGTAAACTTAGAATAATCTTTTATTTAGTTTTATAGTAATTTGACAGCACTTCAGTATAATTTACTGAACTTGAGCTAATACAGCCGAATACAAAAGTCAAGTTCATATTCACGTTTTATCGCAAAGTTTTAGTTATGTAATGGTTATTCGACATTCCAATTTATACCAACATTCAGTTATGATAATATGAAGAATCATTTTGAAGTCATTTGCAGGGCATTTGCCGCTCTTAATAACCAGCTGTTTTAGACCCAAATGGTAATACCCGCCGCGATGGTAAGCGTCCTGATGGAATGACGCTGGTGGCTTGGGCACGAGTAAGGGCACTGGTGTGGGACGTGACTTGCGTCGACACTCTGGCTCCTTGTCATGTCCAAGTTACGTCAGTTGGTGCTGGGGCTGCTGCTTCGACTGCCGAAGACAGCAAGCGTCGCAAATATGTTGGTCTCAGTGAGTCATACATCTATGTGCCGTTTGGTGTCGAGACACTTGGCCCGTGGGGTCTAGAGGCGCGGAGAGTGTTCAAAATACTATATTCTCGCCTTAATAAGGCTACTGGAAACCCAAGCGCTGGCAGCTATTTCGGTCAACGGATCAGCCTAGCTGTCCAACGCGGTCATGCTGCCAGTATTCTTGGTACGCTTCCACGTAATGATAGTTTTAATTTTATGTAGTCATAGTATTGTAAATATAGTTATAAGATTTGTTTAATATATATATTTTGTAACCTGATAATATTATATTGTTTTAGTTATTATATTTAGTATATTTTAGTAATTGTAATATTAGTTTTTAAAGAGATAACCTTCACTTCTCGGATTAATACAA
>CATIXQ010000031.1:2351259-2444506 GCA_949711755.1 Leptidea juvernica
AAAACAATTTGTTATGTTTTTAAAGTGATAACCCTCACTTCTCGGATTAATAAAAAAATAAAATTTGAAAACAAAATTTTATGAATGTTGCGGGACTCGAACCAATGACTTCACGATAAAAAACAAATTGTTATGTTTTTAAAGAGATAACCCTCACTTCTCGGATTAATACACAAATAAAATTTGAAGACAAAATTTTATGAACGATGCGGGACTCGAACCAACGACCTCTCGAACTATCTAGATCTACAGTTCAAAGCAGATCAACAAAGCATACAAGATTTTATGACGATACGTCAATCGAACGGTTGGCTTAGTTGGGAGAGCACTCGCACGGAACGCGAGAGGTTGTAGGTTCGAGAACCGCATCGTTCATAAAATTTTGTTATCAAATTTTATTTGTGTATTAAAAAAAAAACTCAATTTATTCAAAAAGGCCCTTTATAGTATATATAGCCTATTCAAAACTTTAAATTTATATTTTAAAACATAAAGAGATAAAATAACTAAGGTATTTTTCCACTTGTGTATTAAAAATAACCAAGATCCAACTTAAAACGTGTAACACCTACTTAAAATCTAAACCAGACAATTACATGGTATAATTTTCTTTTATGAACGCAGTGAAAACAACTCTTGTCTTCATGTTAGACCGTCGCAAATTGAGTTAGTGTTAAGGCAGTGTGTAATTAAATACAATTAGAGATTTTCCGAGGCCAGTGGCGTGAGCTCGCCGAAACTCATCACCAACAACCGCTTTCATTCCGTGTTCCGGTGATAATGAATACCGTTTTCAATTGTTGACCACTTTAACTACAGTGCTGAGATGCTGTCTTGAACACAGACTTACTTCCTGTCTAAACAAGTTGCATTTAGCATAGGATTGGAATTTCATACTAGTTTATGCTTTAAAATCTCATATCTATTCGTTGTTAAGATAATGCAATGCAGTTACACAACACGGACTAGTAAAAACGCCAAATAAAAGTCGTACACAGAAAACAATTACATCATCCAGGTAGACGAAAATTTTCATACAAATGTTCATAAAATGAAAACTAATAAGAATTCCGTAAATCGGTGCGGTACTCAGAGTAATCGGTGTATATACAAAAAAAATACCGATCGAATTGATAACCTCCTCCATTTTGAACTCGGTTAAAAAAAGAAGGACTCCGCGCCGTGATATTAGCAAGTGAAGCACCTTTATGCTAGTGTGTGTGCGGTTACGGGGTATACCAGTTATACAGTTTTTTCTCCCGTAAGTAATCATATATCCACAAATACTTTTATATTATTGTTTTTACACTTTTTCAAAACTCACGACGGCATTTTTAAAATATTTTATTGCGACGCAAACTGATCTGTCACAGACGATGACAAATCTCATAATGGCGGCCGATCGGCTTGTATTAGCGTAAGTGTATACGTGGGGCTATGTATTTACACGTTTACCGGCATGTTTTGGTGTCTCACTGTTCTGTAAAGTGACATGGAGTCCTTATTTTTTTACTCGTCCGTGTTACACAACTTAAATTTATAAACAACATTTATGAACGATGCGGGGCTCGAAGCCGCGACCTCTTGCGTTCCGTGTCGTTTAAGAATTTAATTTGTGAAATTAATCCCAGAAGTGAGGATTGTCACTTTAAAAAGTAACAAATTGTTTAGATAATGCAATAATTCGGGTATAGGATAGTAACCGAATGTTTACTTGTTAAATTGTTCGAAAATTATGTATAATATTATTATGAAAATAATACTTACTAACAATATAAAACTTCGTTATTTTATTTGTATTTCTGGAACTAGCTTGTAGACGCTTTGGGTAAAACAAACGCTTTGGGTTACCCAAAGCGTCTAGCTTTGGGTAAAACTGTAAGTTAACAAGTTTAGATAATAAGAAAATCTATTGAAGTAGGCGTTACTTTGCGGAAATCCATAATTATCCAAATGATATGAGTTTTAGACTTAGTCACGTGCCAGATTTTGGCGAGACAACACGTCCTGAGGATGCCTCGTGTAGACGCGAAACACGTGTCGAATTGTTTAAAGACAAATATTCGCGGAATTAACACTAAAGAAAACTCAAATCTTAATCTAACTATAAGTTATACTTAATCAAAGAATTAAATAAAAATAATGTATGATGTTTATTAATGAAAGTGTATCAAACATTTAAGAATTCTATCAGTGGCGTGGAAGAAGTAGTGCCGAGCCAGAAACAGAGATGGCAGGGTATGCTAGCCAAAAGAATTGTGAATTATACGGATGAACTCAATAACAGTCACTAAATTTTGTCAATAATTTATTATATATAATCTATTTTTTATTTATTAACATTGTTTTTTTTTTTCATAATTGTTTCAAAAATTCGAGTGTCTGTATTTTTATTTCAAAAATAAGCTTGTATATCTATATCTATCTGTTTGGGCTAATCTCCGAAATGGCTTGACCGATTGTAGTTGTAGATAGCTCATGTTGTACAGTGACAGAGTGAGTGTGAGTAATAGGGTTATTAAAGTTAAGAAAATAAATAAGACTGGAAAGATCTTTGAAATTGCAAACAAATAAAATCAAAGTCTCTTGACGGCTTGGCGCCCGTATATAATACACAGGGGCGTGCATATCATATAGACAATTAGGCAGTGCCTACCTCGATATGAACCTAAATAAATATAGCACTAGTGTTAGAGTTAGTTAGTGTTAGTTAGTTACAGATTGCATATACGAAGCAAGCAGCGTTTCATACAACTTATGTTGTATTGTCGGACTAAAGTGCAATTATGACTAGTTAAATCTACAGTGCCTACCTTGCTGGAAAACCAATACACGCTCCTGATAATACATAGGACCGGAACTTGGCACAATGAGTTTCTTGCTTCTTCTTCTCATTAGCTAAACCCTTTTCGAAGTAGAGTAGAAAGTAGTAGTAGAATTCAATAAGAAACAATATTTATGTTTCTATCACAGGCTTATCAACGTAAATTATTAAGAACTTCATTTGTTATTATGTTTTCCATATGCCTTCAAGTGCAGTGTATTACAATATAGTGATTGATATGCGACTATAAGAGTGTCGACCATGCTTCAGCTACTTAGTATGTGCTTATAAAATATAGCTCTGTCTATAAATTACAATCTATTTATCTGACATATATTACATAGTTCTGAAATTATTTTGTCTTCTATGTATCAACAATTTGTTATGTTTTTAAAGTGATACCCCTCACTTCTAGGATTAATACACAAATAAAATTTGAAAACAAAATTTCATGAACGATGCGGGACTCGAACCCACGACCTCTCGCGTATGTTGTTAATCTTGTATATGTCACTCGAACGGTTAGCCCAGTTGGAAGAGCACTAGCACGGAACGCGAGAGGTCGTGGGTTCGAGTCTGGCATCGTTCATATAAATTGATTTCAATATTTTTTTAAGTATAACTCAAGAAAACTTAAATATAATAATATCTACATTACTAAAATCACAATAGGTAATCTTATTTATTGATCTGTATTAACATAACTGAGATAAGGAATGCTGTTTTGAATGTTTAATAAGCTCTTAACATTGAGACTGGCCTAGACTTCAAGTTTAGGCCTTTGGGATTAGAATCGAGCGTGCCACTGTCATGAGCGATCGAGGCACAGGAAATATTTTACATTAGATTACCTTCATAAACTCTGATTAAATTTAAGATTTAACCTTAGATTAAGGATTGGTCTCCGCTACGCTCCAACAACCGTAGGTGTAGTCGCAAATTGCGGCAACTAATGGTACGCCTAAGTGGGCGTACTCGAGCCAGTATCGAACAATATCTGAAGTTGACGTGCCACATGTTCTATTAAATTTTGCAAATAATTAAAACTAAAATACCGGGTTGCGTAGTAAAATGCTGGATCACATATCATCAGTAAGTATTTTGTATTTTATTAATTTCAATGTAAAATAACACGGAGCGTATGTTACAAAATTTGAAAGATGTCATTGAGTGTCAAGATGTCACGCACACAACTATCTAATAGTTACCGTAATACAAAAGCTATTGTTCTTAGGTAGTGCGGTATCTAGTTGGAGCGTTCGTTAATCTAAGGATTAAATCCTTAGATCCCTACATCTTTCTTTAAACTGCAACGAATAGTACTTATTCACTACTACTTAAAAAGACGTTGTTTCCTCTACCAACCTAGCAAGTATCACATCCTAAGAAGCCTTCAAAGTCAAGAAGTCAATAAAGATGTTGAAGTAGGTTACCAACTAGAATTGAATAATCCATTGCTCGTAAGTACAGACATCGCTCTACAAAAGTTGATAATACTTAACATTTAAATCGTCTTCAAAATCTGGTAATCTATCGAAATTGTTGCATAAATTGCGTAAATAGAACTCCCAAATCCGATTGTATATCATCGAGATAAGATACAAAGTACATCAAGCCGTTGTTATATTCTAGTGTTGCCATCAATATGGTGCTGACTGTACCGAGGCAACACATCGGATCGTGTTAGCCGGTATGTTTACAATAGTGGGTGTATGTATTTAACATTTCGTTACCACTTTCGACATCTCTCCGTGAGATTACCCAGTTTACGAACTAATAAAGTTATCCACACACTTTCAAATATACACTTCAGTTCGACTTCAATGGCTTGTGGGAATTTACTTTTATTTGAAGTACTTATAAACAAAGTGATGTAATCCCCACTTCTGGGATTAATTACACAAATAAATTTTGAAAACTCAATTTATAAAAATAACAATTGTTTAGGTTTGTTTACATTGGTATAGTGGAAGGCTCCTTTGCACAGGATGCCGGCATTATGGAAACCATAACGGCGCGTATTTCTGCCATGAAGCAGTCGTCTCAAATAAACTGGATTTGTAAAAAAGGAAATACCTATATACTTAGGATATATTTAAATGTTCAAAACAAACGTTGTTATAAATAATTTACCGGCAGCGCCACACTACTCGAATAATCGTCAAGTCAATTGGTAGCCAAGGTTATCTTATCACAGTTTGCACGCCAATATCACTAATACGTATCTACGAGGTATCACCAGTGGGAGGCTCCTTTGCACAGGATGCCGGCTCGATTATGGGTATCACAACGGCGCCTATTTCTGCCGTAAAGCAGTAATGTGTAAGCATTACTGTGTTTCGGCCTGAAGGGCGCTGTAGCTAGTGAAATTACTGGGCAAATGAGACTTAACAAATTATCCTGAGCGGCACTGCATTGTAATGGGCAGGGCGTATCAATTACCATCAGCTGAACGTCTGGCTCGTCTCGTCCCTAATTTGCATTTGCATTTGCATTTAAAAAAAAACATTTTTCGCTCACTTCAGCTGTGTAGTGGTTTTCATTAAATATTGTTCTTGCACTGTAGGTATTTTTTACCCCTTCAATACTCTAGTTTTTATAATATAATCCCTTTGTACAATGGAGTATCAATTTTAAATATTACATATTTTTACAATTTTTTATGTATTAAAGTGATAACCCTCACTTCTGGGATTAACTAAACAAATATAACATACAAGATTTTATCAACGATACGTCACTCGAACGGTTTGCTCAGTTGGTAAGAGCGCTCACACGGAACACGAGAGGTTGCGGGTTCGAGTCCCGCATCGTTCTTATTTTTTTTTTTCAAATTTTATTTGTGTAATTAATCCAAGAAGTGAGGGTTATCACTTTTAAACATAACAAATGGTTTAGATTAGCAAGATCGACAAGTCAATTTCCTAATATGAGAATATTGGGGTTGCGCAAGTTATCAACTGTAAAGTAGATCGTGTAGATACGTACAACGATACGTCACTCGAACGGTTGGCTCAGTTGGAAGATCGCTCGCACGGAACGCAAGAGATCCCGGGTTCGTGTCCCGCAGCGTTCATAAATGTAGTTTTCAAATTTTATTTAGGTAAAAATAACTTTTAATATATTCTCCTAACGTTCAATGAAAAAGTGTAATAACCTTTATGTTAATATGATAGAATAATTATTTAAACAATTACAGTATAGACTAATTAGTTGTTTTTGTTTTAATTTACAAAATTTATACAATCTGAATGCTTATCGCAGCCATTACAAACACTTAGATACAATTTCAGTTGAAAATTAAAATTCGTTTATTGCGCAAATACAAAAACATACAACATTATTGTCGGGGATAAAATTTAGTTATTTTTAGATATTTTGTTAATTTTTAAAGACGCATAAAAATATCAGAAAAATGTATAATAGTAAAAGTAGTAATTTAAAAAAAAAGATTGTCGACAACAAACGAAGTTTTCACTTCAAAAAAGTGTGTGTATACTTATGTATGCACCCAAGAAGTTATACTTTGGCCTAACGAAGCAAACATCATTAAAATGATTTATTTCTCGTGCTATTCTACATTTTTAGAAAGAACAATTTTGTAAAAAATCCTGCAAAGATGACTTTGATAGTTAATTATTAAATAATGAATACGGCTGTATGGGCTTCAACCCTTTGCCTGTCCTAATAATGGACGAAGAAACCAAAAAAAAAATAACGAATGATGCAAACGTCAGAAAATTTTGGGAACCAACTTCAACCTGTTACTTTGAGTTACAGTGATGCGCCCGCATCTTAAAATTTCACTCTCATCATTTTTTTATAACGCGCCTAAAGATGAATAACTTCAAAGAATTTATACTTAACACAAAAATTCAACAACACCCAATAGGAGATTGGAGTCAATGAGGACTATAATGTAAGTAATTAACATTGCTTGCTTGTGGTTCGAAAAAACATTATAGTAAATATTTATTGTAACCACGGACTAGTAAAAAAATAAGGACTTCGTGTCACCTTACATAACAAAGTAGCACCAAAACAAGCCGATTAACGTGTAAATACATAGCCCCACGCAAACACTTACACTACTACAGGCCGATAGGCGGCCATTATGAGAATTGTCATCATCTATCACAGATCAGGTTGCGTATCAATAAAATATTTAAAAAATGCCGTCATGCGTTGTGAAAAAGTGTTAAAACAATAATATAAAAGTATTTGTGGATATATGATTATTTAAGGGAGAAAAAATTGTGTAACTAGTATACCCCGTAACCGCACACACACTAGCATAAAGGCTAATGCTAATATCACAGCGCGGAGTCCTTCTTTTTTTACTAGTCCGTGATTGTAACAGAAACTTTCCTGTGACTACTTAAGATATTTTACTGACAATGTTATACGCGTGTGTGAGAATATAAACTGCAATCAAGATTCAAGTCAGCTGCGATCTAACTGCTCACTTTACATACGCAAACTAAGGAACGATGTCGTTGTAAAAACATTAGCAACCTTATATGTTTAACATGGACAAACGAACAAAATTTAAACGTGTGAAAATGTTGGTGCGACAATTTACGTTGTCATAAAAAGCGGCCAAGTGCGAGTCGGACACGCCCATGAATAGTTCTGCATCAGAAAGTAACATAAATGATTTATGACGTATAAAAAAATTCTTCCTTGATCTCGTTCAAACCAATTGTCGGTGGAAGTTTGCATGGTAATGTATATCATATATAATTTTTTTAGTATAAGCATTCTCTTATTTTAGAAGTTACAGGGTCACATTTTACCACTTTGGAAGAGTTTCTCGCGCAAACTATTCAATTTAAAAGAAAATTCTATTTGAAAACTAAATATCATTTTTCAAGACCTATCTATAGATACCCCATACGTATGTGTTTGATGGAAAAACAATTTTGAGTTTCAATTCAAAGTATGGGTGAACCTCCCAAAGTAAATTGGTTTTTCTTTTCAATTTTTGTGTAAAAATCTAAATGCGGTTCACAGAATACCAAGTTATAACAGCATAGTTCCTATAGTTTCGGAAAAATGTGGATGTGACATACACGGATATCCGTTTTTTGCCATTTGGCTGCGGAACCCTGAAAATGGCGATGTGATTTATTTTTAAGGTGTTTATAACTTTCGCCTACTTCCGAAAGAGGTACGCTAATTTACATGCGACTTTACATTATATTTAATTTGTTTTTAATTATTTCTACGAGAAAGTTATTCGTATGAATATATTGACATTTTAATGGTTATTTTCGTTCCAGTTTACGAAATCATTGACGACGAACCGGAGTGCCGCTTTTCTTTATAACGATTTTGGCTTTTGGTTTTTACACGCTTTCTATTAGCTTCACCTGTATGTATGTATGTTTGTTTGTTTGTAACCAACTCATTTGGGCGCGATTTTGGCGCACTTTAATCGGCCGGATTTCGTTCAAACATCGTAGATTTATCGAGGACCGATGACACTACATTAATTTGATAAAATTATTCCATTATTCAATTAAAAAGAAAGATTTTATTTATATATTTTTTTCATCTCTCGACGATTTCGAGGAATTGAATGTTCATTTTAAATTTCAACCATTATCTTTTCAACCAAAGCGTGTATTTTAGTTTTTTTAAACTACTTTTATTAATATTATTTTGTTGCAATGGCGGCAACAGTTATCTTACAACTGTGGTTTTTGGGATACAACATGCAAACAGATAGACGGAGCTGACTCGTAGCTGGTTCCCGTTAATTACATAAAAAAAACTACGTTTAAAAAAACCGACTTCAAAACTGAAAAGTATCAAATAACAAAAATTTAATTTAATACACCTTTACCTTTAATATCAATAAAATACTATTATTTGTATGTGCTACATATTGATAGATTTTAAGTCGGTTATAAACAATTATATCATCGAGGTAAACAAAAAATTTCATAAAAATTTATAAAATGAAAACTACCGGCCAAACTATGTAAAATTTTTATGGGACCAAAAAGCATCTATTCTCAAAGTAATAATAACATACATAAAAAAAAATGTGAGCCGTCACGGGACGCCTGGCAGATGTGAAACATCGACATTATTTTGTAAAAGTAATATGCAGAAAAGAACATATTGTGATAGCAACTAAATATGTCATAATGATAAAATAAAATATTACGATTTATTTCCAGATAAAGATGACTATTTATTGAATAAACATTTATTTTCATAAAATACAAAAATTTACGAATTTACTTCAAATCGTGACTACTTAATTCGTTTAATCAGTGACTTCGGTAATAGTTATATTCGATGTTGCCTCTGAGGACGGTATTACTGTGACAAGGCGGCGCGTCGCCACGGCATGCGTCGCCACGCCAGAAAACGGTTTTACGTGCGGCTATAGATTTTTCACATCAAAAAACAACCGCCTTCAAAAACACTATTCCAAAACAAAAGATATAATGTGCACTAAAAAGTATAAAAGTAATTGCGTATTTTTATACAATCTAATTATTAATCTTATTCTAGTTACGATTATTGTTATTTTTGGAATCGATGTCCTTACGCTGCAACTCGCTCTCGCCTCTCGCCTCCTCACGACTCAAGCACATCTCACCTATAACTATGTATGTAGTAACAAACCTATCTCGGATGACACCGACAAGTGTCAGATCTGGACCAAATTACAATGGGACCACTCGGGAAGCACCAGCTTTCAAATAAAATAAGAATTATCAAAATCGGTTCACCCAGTCGAAAGTTTTGAGGTAACAAAAAAAAATACCGACTAATTGAGAACCTCCTCCTTTTTTGAAGTCGGTAAAAAATACCGATCGAATTGATAACCTCCTTCTTTTTGAAGACGATTAAAAACATAAATACATATTGGTATCTGAACGTTATATAACGATGCTATCTTCACAATAGCGCAATTACATTGAGCTGATAAATGATAATGTATCGCATATCGTCAAAGTAGACTACATACTCGTAATAACACTCGCAAACATTACAGTGAGCAACCTGAGTAAACATTAAACAACCACCAAGGACAATTGTTAGCACTGTACCTACTAATATTATTACTACTATCGCGACAATTTTTACCGTTCTCCAAGTTTTTGCCTTCAGCCCGGTTTCTGTATTAGCACTACCGGTATGTAACAATTATTATTATTACCAGTAGGAGGCCCCTTTGCATAGGATGCCGGCTAGATTATGGGTACCACAACGGCTATTTCTGACGTGAAGCAGTACTGTGTAAGCATTACTGTGTTTCGGTCTGACGGGCGCCGTAGCTAGTGAAATTACTGGGCAAATGAGACTTAACATCTTATGTCTCAAGGTGACGAGCGCAGTTGTAGTGCCGCTCAGAATTTTTGGGGTTTTTCCGTAAGAATCCTGAGCGGCACTGCATTGTAATGGGCAGGGCGTTTCAAATTACCATCAGCTGAACGTCCTGCTCGACTCGTCCCTTATTTTCATAAAAAAAAAACAATATCTATATTTATAAATAAAATTGAAAGAGTGTCTGTTTGTAATATTGTAATAACCGTTTTTTTACTACATGTATATACACCAAAATAACAATTTTTACAATTTTTGTCTGTCTGTCTCTCTGTTTGTTCTGGCTAATCTCTGAAATGACTGGACCGATTTTGACGGGACTTTTATTAGCAGGTAGATAAGGAGTAACTTAGGCTACGTTTATTTTAGGAAAATTAATTTATTTTAGAAAAATAAAGTAATGTTGCTATGTCCAAGAAACGGTCTAACTCCAAAAATAATTTATATGGCAAAAAACGTTTGCCGGGTATAGCTAGTATTAAATAAAGGAAAATAAAATGATGATAAGAAAGTCACGAGTACCTAATATTGTTACAGTTGTATTTATAACGCTGGTGGGTTGAATTATACTTTTAAATTAGGCAATGTTATCAAGTTTCGCTCAAAGTTTATGAGCTGTGAAATATGGTTCTTCTTAAGTATTTTATAATTATTCGTGAAAATTTATTTTGGCAAGGAATTTGTGAATACGGCTTTGAAATTGTGTGCAGGTTGGCTGAGGTTGGTACCTCGTAGATTTACTTTTATGATAATTCGGGACCAGACGAGCAGGTAACGAGCTGATAGTAATTGATATGCCCTGTCCATTACAATGCAGTGCCGCTCAAGATTCTTGAAAAGCCTGAAAAGCCTAAATACGCTAGCTACGGCGCTTGTTCTGTTTAGACATTACTGCTTCACGGCAGATATAGGTACCCATAATCTAGCCGGCATCCTGTGCAAAGGAGCCTCCCACTGGTGATACCTCGTAGATACGTATGAGTGATATTGGCGTGCAAACTATGATAAGATAACCTTGGCTACCAATTGACTTCACGATTATTCGAGTAGTGTGGCGCTGCCGGTAAATTATTTATAACAACGTTTGTTTTGAACATTTAAATACATCCTAACGTTTCCAAAACTATGCATATTATAAGTATACATAGGTATATTCTTTTTTAAACATCCAGTTTATTCGAGACAAAATGACATACATCTTAACTATTAACTATATGAACACGTCTTTACTATCGCAACTATCACGCATTTTATTAATATAATACTTTTTAAGGATACTTTAAAGTTATCCTGACGTTTCGCGTCCTTTACAGCCTGTAGTACAAGGAGTTCTATACTTAATTATAGTATCGAATTACCCATTCGCAGTAAATTTCAAGTGTATGCTTGAAGTATTACGTTTTAATAATAACAATAAACTTTACGTTATGCATATTTAAAATTCACTAAAGGTACCTCATTTTCAAAAGGATCGTCTACACGGGAAACACGTTTTTGTTTGTCTCCATTGAACGACAGCCTCCGCCTGAACAGCTTCATGTTGTGGTCGCCGTGAGCGATGTACGAATCACATTTTTAAGCACACCATTATTTACTTTGAACATATCTTGTGTGTATTTTAAACGATCACGTAATCACTTTAATTCGCGCCATTCACGTGCGTTGTGGCCGCCATTCGGCAGTAGCGTTCGCTCGTCACGGTGACTGTCTGTGTAGTGCGGTCTAAGCGCACGTTTCTCGCGTACTGGATTGTTGATTACGATTTACGAGTTTACGACTACGGGCGGCAGGGATACGAAGCCCCAGTCACCACAGCACTCTACATCAAAGAAACCCCAGCCAACCCCAGACCCAAGAAATGTTTCATCAATCACACTGACACTCGTTTAACCCTCCATTGTACATTTAACACAAACAAATTGCACTCAATTTGTGACCGTGTCGTAAGTCGTACCATCATAATATTATTGCTTGATTTCTAATGAACTTTGTATTTACAATAATTGTAACATGACATTAAAAATATTTTTTTTTTAATTTTGTAATATCCTCGATGAAACTAAATTATATGTTCTATATAATATACTTATACGACCCCATACTTACGCGACCCCTACCTCTACAGCCCAGTGATTAGTGACCCTGTCTACTGAGCTTAGAGGTCCCGGGTTCGAATCCCGGTAGGTGCAATCATTTATATGATGAATATGGATGTTTGTTTCTGAATCATGGATGTTTATATTTATATTAATTGTTTAAGTAAGTATTGTATTAAATATATCGTTGTCTTGTGCCCATAGTGCAGGCTATGCCTAGTTTGGAGCAAAATTATTTGTGTAAGAATGTGTTAATATTATGTATATTAATGTAATATATAAAATTCTAGTGTCATGGTGTTAAACTTTGAACTCCTCCGAAACGGCTTGGCCGATTCTCATGAAATTTGAGTGCATATTGGGTAGGTCTGAGAATCGGACAACATATATTTTTCATCCCGCTAAATGGTCCACAGGTTTTTTTTTTTTAATTTTTTGACAATTTATTTAATTTGTTTGATTATGAGTCAACTTCAAATTTTCACCCATCTACGATCAACAGTTACTTTTGTATCTATATCTTATAATGACTAATATCTTATAATGACCATATCAATATTGAAAAATTTTATGTTTTAAATAAAAATATATCCTTGGCAATTGCATGAAAACACAGTGTATATTTTTTAGGGTTACGTAGCCAAATGGCAAAAAACGGAACTCTCATAGATTCGTCATGTCTGTCTGTCTGTCGGTGTATGTCACAGCCACTTTTTTCGAAAACTATAAGAACTATACTGTTGAAACTTGGTAAGTAGATGTATTGTGTGAACCGTATTTACATTTTAATACAAAGATTTCTTATACCATTTTTTTATAAACTTATTAAGTTGCGCGGGAGACACTTCCAAAGTGGTAAAATGAGTGCTGTAACTTCTAAAATAAGACAATGATAAAACTAAAAAAAAAATTACGTATAAATGATGAGAGCTCGTTTGCAATGTATGATTTTGAGCAAAGATTTTTGCCTTTTCCGAGATTATCCGGAACAAACAGACAGACAAAAATTGTAAAAAATGTTATTTTGGTGTATGTCGTCTATATATATTCATATACATGTAGTAAGATCGGTTATTACAATATTACAAACAGACACTCCAATTTTATTTATATGTAGGTATAAATAAAACCCAACAAGGTATATTGGGGATGACAGTTATAAGAGACTCTAATGGCCGTTCCCAATAGTCATCCCAGTAATCAGTCTATCTCTTACTTGAGATAAAAATCGTAACTATCGTTGACTTTTCTGTCCCAATAAACTTATCGACGGTAACTCACCTTATCCGTACACGCTGTCTGTCAATGGGACGACGTATAAATTGTAATTCTCGCGTCCCAATATAAGTCGATAAGAATGACTTATGGGGTATATTGGCCGCTTCTATTATTGAATATTGACAGCTTCAGATTATTGACAGCTAATTACTGACAGTAGAAGGCAGTCATATATCTTTATCTGTAGATAGTATATTGGGAACGGCCGTTACTGAACAACTTACAAACTATTTTATATGAAACTACTGTTCTCTTGGTGCCACACTTTGTCGCAAAACATTGAGGACATCGACCCCACCGCTGAAACTGTTTGAATTTCATTATCTACTTAACTCTATTAACTGACTTAAGTAAATAACGCTTATAAGTGTTCTTGGTAGTATATTTCCATATTAAGATTAACACAAAGAGTTCTTTGAAGCATCAGGCACAATACGTCTTACTGTCACTCACAACAATGTTCTGTTGACTGCGGTCGCCTGTTGAATTACAACCTTCATTATCTATATTTATTGTTTAGTGAAAACAAAGAGAATATTATGTTTTGTTCTTCATTAAGTTTTTGAATTAATTATTATTTGGGTTAACCAAGCTATCAAACTGTGAATAGCTTTTGTTTTGTATAATTAAAATATTTAAATACTTTATGTTATTTATGGCACTGACTCATTGTAACACTTAGATTAAGGATTGATCTCCTCTGCGCTTCAACTAGATACCGCACTACCTAAGAACAATAGCTTTTTATGTGCGTGGCATAATGGCACCCAATGGCATCTTTAAAATTTTGTAAATTTGTTCGAATTTAATAAAATACAAAATAATTACGGATGATATGTGATCCCAGTGTCTTTTTTATTTCTTGTAGTGTTATTTTTACAAAGTTTTACTATGCAGCCCGTTTTTCGTTTTTACTTATTTTAGTTTAAATTTTTAAGCAAAATTTAACAGAACATAAATAACAAAAAGAACAGAATAACATATAAACTTTTTAAAAATAAATACTATAATTACAGTTAAAAATAGGTAAGTACAGATTAAGTAAAATATAATTTTATATATTCTGAATTAGGTGCTAAAATAAACCTTATAAATATAGTAAAAAGACTAGAGACAAACTATTTCAAATGCTTAATGTTTTTTACGGAATGCAATAAAATAAAATAAAGTTAACTGAGATTTTTTATCTCTCATTTAGGATCTCGTGCCAGATTTTGGCGAGCCAACATGTCCTGAGGATGCCTCGTGTAGAGGCGAAACATGTGTCGAATTGTTTAAAAGACAAATATTGGCGGAATTAACACTTAAGAAATCTCAAAACATTTGGATAATTATGGATTTCCGTAAAGTAATACCTACTTCAATAATTTTTTTATTTATTATTCTATTCAAGTGTTTCGTAAAAGTGTTTTTTTTTTAAATATATTGTAACAACAAGTGAAACTTATGAAGATGACTTGATGGCCAGCGGAATTTCTCAAAGATAAGTATTTCAGTGTCTTCACAGAGAATATTTATTTCAATTGTAACGTATATGTAAAATGAAATCTTAACAAATCTCATTTAAGGTGTGGTGACACGCGCGTGCACGGGCGCGGCGTTTTGTTATCAATTAGGCACCACGAGAAACATAAACTCTGTGCATTAAAGGGAAAGCAGCTTCCGTCGTTCTCGTAAACATTGTTCTAAAACTGTAAACGTATGGCCGCACTGTATGACACGTGCCAATCTGAACCCCTTTATGGTTTACGTTTTATTATAATGCACACCTTCTGTTTTTGATTGCTATTTATACATTTTTATCATGGGAAAGGTTACATTAGCCGGGTAAAGTAATTATTATATTAACAATTTCTTATTATTTAATGTAATAACTGTCATTACTGGGTTTTATTACACAAATTTATGAACTATGCGGAAATCGAACCCGCGGCCTCTTGCGTTCCGTGCGAGCGCTCTTGCACTAAGCCAACCATGCGAGTGACGGCTCATAATGTCTTGTTCAACTCTCAGGTTGTGGCTTCAATCCCTCGAAGTCCCTTTTCGGTCACACATTTTGTTTTCAAATTTAATTTTGTTAATATTATATTAAATTGGGAAGCTTTATTTTTTAAATAGACAAAGCCTCGCCTAGTATCGGAATACTGGGTCTCGAAATCTCGAGCGATTCCCAATTTCGTGGCCATCTTCATCATCAGGAGGGCAAAGCTAAATTGGCTTCAAAGAAACTGGGCGTCATCACTAGAGCACGGCAATACTTCAAGCCGGCCCACATTCTAGCGCTCTACAAAGCGCAGGTCCGGCCACACATGAAGTATTGCTGTCATCTCTGGTCTGGCGCACCCCAGTATCAGCTCGATCCATTTGACCGCGTGCAACGCAGAGCAGCTCGAATTGTCGGGGACCCATGCTCTGCGAACGGCTGGATCACTTGGCGTTGTGTAGAGACGTCGCTTCATTGTGTGTCTTCTGTTTAACCTGATTCCTGCTGCCGAATTCCACCTTCGCACGAAACGCCACAAGTTAGGATCCCCATCATCCCCACCATCTGGATGTGTGGCGGTCCTCCACAGTGAGGTTTTCAAGGAGCTTTCTTCCACGTGCTACAACGCTGTGGAATGAGCTTCCTTGTGCGGAGTTTCCGGGACGATACGACATGGGTACCTTCAAAAAAAGCGCGTACACCTTCCTTAAAGGCCGGCAACGCTCTTGTGATTCCTCTGGTGTTGCAAGAGAATGTGGGCGGAGGTGATCACTTAGCACCAGGTACGCTCGTTTGTCTTCCTATTCCATAAAAAAAGACAAGAAATGACTATTTTAACACTAAATTCTTTAGTCAATTATTGAAGAAAGCATTTTTATTTGGAAAATTAATCACAACGATTTACCTTTAAACAAGAAATAACATCTGATTTGGTCATACAATGGGTAGGCACCCATTGATGATGAGGTCATCATGGTAAGATGTTTGAATTACTTGTCTAATAACTGAGCCAACCGTTCGAGTGACGTATCGTTGATAAATCTTGTATGTCTTGTTTAACTCTAAGGTTGTGGCTCGTGTATCTAAAGGATCTACTATACAGCTGTTGATAACCTGCTCAGCCCTAATATTTGTATATTAGGAAATTGACTTAAGATGTCGCTCTTTCAAATCTAAACAATTTCAATTACATTCCTTGTTTTATTTTTGTCAGTTATTATAAATGATAATAGATCTACTATCCATCAATCACAATACATCAATCGTAGCGACGCGACTGTGTGTTATGTAAGTTATTTATGGATATATTTGTTAACTACCTATATAATAACACAAATTTAATAATATGAATTTGAACATACAGATTCTGTTTTTGATCTGTTGTGCTGGTTATGTTCTAAACAGATCGCGGTCTCGTTCACCTCAATATGTAGCTTTCAATTACAGTTGGGTCGTAAACTCAAATTAAACGATGTTAGATCTAGTTTCAGTTTGAGGTTTGTTTAATGAATGAATGAATTTGATTGGTTACTTTTGTGACATGCAAGCCCAGTTAATTGAAATTATTCTTTTGTTTGGTGATCATGTCATTCGTGTCATTAGTGACGACCTTCGCATGTTCCCTGCCCTGCATGCCTGTTTAAGCATATGCGTAGTTTAAACTAACTCTATGGAAATGTTTGAACCAAACTAAGCATTTTTGGTCAAGATCTACGATATATTATGGGTATCTGTACCTTTTGTGGTTGCCGAGGAATAAAATTTCCAATGGCGTCTTTGCGCTTTTATAGATATTTTTGGCAGAAAAGTAGACTGACTGCACTAATTTATGGAATATCTATATAACTGTGGAATTTGTTTGACATTATTTACATTTGTTTAATTTTTTTTTCATCATCATCGGCGGGAAGATTTCCACAGCTGGACAAAGGCCTACCCCAAAGATTTCCATGACGATCGGTCCTGCGCTACCTTCATCCAACGTATTCCGGCGATCTTGACTAGATCGTCGGTCCATCTTGTGGGGGCCTACCAACACTGTGTCTTCCGGAACGTGGTCGCCATTCGAGGACTTTACTGCCCCAACGGCCATCTGTCCGTCGAACTATGTGCCCTGCCCACTGCCACTTCAGTTTCGCAATCATTTGGGCTATGTCGGTGATTTTGGTTCTCCTACGGATCTCCTCGTTTATGATTCGATCTCGCAAGGAAACTCCGAACATAGCCCTCTGAGCGACCATGAGCTTTCTCATCGATTCGACGAGTGACCTCTTTCGCGAAATTGGACCTGTCTAACTGGATTGTTTGTCCGAGATAGGCGTACTCGTCGACAATTTCGGGAGTACAGTATTTATTATTATCAAATTAATTGTATGACTGAACTTAAGCCATTGATCAACTCATTGAATGTATGTTTGTTTCCGAGTCATGGATGTTTATATGTATTTATGTATGTTTAATGAGTATATTGTATTAAATATATCGTTGTCTTGCAACCCATAACACAGGCTATATATGCCTGCAAGATAATTTGTGTAAAAAGTGTGTCAATATATATCATACTAGCTGACCCGGCAAACGTTGTTTTGCCATATAAATTATTTTTAGTGGTTGACCGTTTTTTTGTCATTTTGGATAAATTATAGCCTATGTGTTATTCTGGTGTGTAAGCTATATTATTGCAAAGTTTCATCAATATCCATTCAGTATTTTTTGCGTTAAAGAAGTACAAACATACATCCAGACATACAAACTTTCACATTTATAATATTAGTAGGATATATATATATCATTGTTTGTCTTATGAGTTCAATAAACGTTTTCATTCATTTATCATTTTCAACTAAGCTGTTACATTCAAAATAAAATATAAAGCGAGAAGTCACAATGAGATTATTAAATTTTCGGCATTGCCGCAATTCTTCTGCTCGAAGCCCTCAACATCCGGATTATCTTACCTTATTATTTAGATTTCTATAACGAGAAATGTTGAAAAAGTGGAATAAGGTGTGATTTTATATTATAAAACAATAAACTTCAGTTTTTTCTCATTTTGCTTGACCTCAGTTAAGTCAGTAAAACCGCCGAAACAAATTGTACTCTGAAAAAAGAAATTGTATCCGGGTTCGAATCCCGGTAGGTGCAAGCATTTATATGATGAATATAGATGTTTGTTTCCGAGTCATGGATGTTTAAATGTATGTATGTATGTTTATATGAATATATGTATGTTTAAGTAAGTATATTGTATTAAATATATCGTTGTCTTGTAACCCATAACACAGGCTATATATGCTTAACTTGGTGCAAGATAATTTGTGTAAAAAGTGTGGCAATATATTTCTTCACCAAAATACATTTATTTCTCTAGCAATTACAGATGTGTTATGAATGTGCCAGCAACCCTAATAAACCATTAAAATATAATTCTTAGTATCATAAAACCCAAATAAAGTTTCGGACGTTATTGTAGTGTATGTTTGTTTAAAAATAAAACAGGAAACAGTCCGTAGGTACAGTTCGGAATGCAGTGTGAACTCGCTGTGTTTGGACTGTGATTAACATTAGTTTATCCTTGCCATAACTCAGAATTCCACTTATTAAATCAGCTGAACACTGCCTATATATATTTTAATCGACCGATTATCTTAATATATATGTATAAATTACGAGTCACGTTGTTTGTCCGCGATGGACTCCTAAACTAATGAACGGATTTTAATTAGGATTACTTCATGGAGTCAGTTTAGTTCAACTTGTGAGGTAGGATAGTTTTTATTTCGATTTGGGACCCATAATTATTTTTATTTGCAATATTTGTTTTGTATGGACATATTTTCTATGAGAGAATTTATTGACGCACGGTTTGACAATTCTGCTGTGAAACAATTGAATGAGTTTTTGGTAAAAATCGCAGATTTTCAATGTAAAAGCTATTTTCAAGTATTGTAAGTGAACTTAAATTATGATCTATGACTGTCAAACGTTTTAGGCTCACTTGCATTTTTAATAAAACTATGGAAATTAATACTCATATCTCAAGTATTTCAAGAAATTACGTTCAATGTGTGGACGACATATACATTTGTAATACAGAATAGTCTCTTGGGACATAAAAGCTCTGAAATTATCACTAAGTTTACCAAATATGGCGCTGCTATACTTTAGTAAAGTTTCATTTGGGTCAGATCTACTTGAAGATATAACTATAATGGCAAGTTAACCTAACTTACTTTTGAGGTCGTAATTACAAAACACTCTAATTGTTTATATCTTAATAAGATCAACACCTAATTTCCCCTGCCATCTTAATAACAATATCGTAACAAATCTCCTCGTCTTAGAATGACAAAACGCAGTATGCATTATATCAAGATGGTTGAAGAATTTATACTTAAAATCAACGCAACATAATATAAATGGCTTACAAGAACAGACTGACTTAATCTTTCTACAGATTTGGATTTGAGCGACCGCCGTCAAGCTATTTAAATTATAAATTTGATTTTATGTCAAAAAGAAGAGCTATGTTTGAATTGTATGAAGCCCGCTCATTTTCTTGCGCCTGTTCTTCTCAGGTCTGAGGCATGAGGTTCAATAAGTGATTTCATATTCTATTTTGAATAAAAATATTTGAATTTATTTAGTAGTAGTAATCCAAATGATACAAAGTCCAAATTTCATCCGCAATGATGACGTAGATAAGTTGATTGGATAGATTTTGGCACAATTGTGACCCGCGGAAGTAGGTCAGGAGGAGGTAGGAGGTAGGACTGTGGAGTACTCACGTTGTGGTGCGGCCGGGCGAGGACCTGCGCCGTGTTGGCTGCCTCCGACAGCTGCACAGCGTCCGCCAGCTGGAACAAGTTGAGAATTACAACTAGCATCCACCAAAACTTTTTGTGCACTGTCCACGGTATTGTTGTCACTGTCAATTACAATTAAAATTGGTATTTTATTTTGTAAAAAGTTTTTTAAATAAACGCTATTTAAAGTTACATTAATATAATTGTAAAATTTAAATCAATTTTACAATCAATTAAATATTGGTCCTGGTTTTCAATCACTAGTTGTTAAATTGTAATTAGTACCTATGCCAGGTAGGGCAGCCGCAGGCGGGCACGGTACGAAGCGCTCCTTGGGGTTATTTTTTATGATCACCCAAATACCTTACGCGCCACCTCTAACAATGCAGATCCAAATTGTAATATTTACCTTCTTTTAAAAACTCGATTTTTTTCTGATATGTGATATTTTATCTTATATTTGTTTTTTTTTCGTTTATTTAAGGTCGCTTTTTAACAACAAGGTCATTAGCGACCACGGTGTTTTACAAAAATTTATGTAAATCCATAATTTTCGAAAACTCTAGTGTTCTTATACATCCATCTTGATTTAAGCAATTTTTTATATTATTCAGAAGATTACAATTAACTTATACATTGGAATAAGAATTACACTCAACTAACAGGTGTAACACAGTTAAGTTTAGACCACATTTGTTACATAATATGTTTCTTTCAGATTTCGTCATTAAATGAATATGAGTTAAATTTGTATACGTCCAATATGGAGTCTAGTAATGGGTACTACATGAGAAGGAAGTAGTGGGTGGTTTTTTAAAAATAGAATTTCGTATCTGCATGAGGTTGCTTGTATTTTTTGATTTTTTCCAATAAATATCCCAAAGTTTTCTAAGATTTAATTTATATCTCGGAGAAAGAAAATTAGTATTAAAATGATCACTTAAATTTGTTTCTCACCCATTAGACACAATACCAGCTGCTAAGCATAATATAAAAATCAATCACACCCTTACACCCTCACACATACACATCGCTACTTATAGCCTTTCCTAACTTCGACTTATTTGCAGCTGGATGGAAGGAAATATTGAATGCTAAAATAAGAAATATTATATATCTACGAATATAATCTTAATATAAATTAACACGAAAATAGATCGAGGTCACCCGTTTTTATATTTTTTTTAAATTAGTGTAAATTGTGATCAAACATGTCGACTTCATCGTGATGTCTGTTATATTTCCTGGTAATTCTATTCAAGGGAAAGAAATAGCCTAAATTTGATCCTGCATAGTTACAGAGACCTTTTCTCTGTAACTGCGCCTATTTCTGCCGTGAAGCAGAAATGTGTAAACATTGCTGTGTTTCAGCCTGATGGGCGCCGTAACTAGTGAAATTGGCAAATGAGACTTAACATTTCTATGTCTCAAGTACTCGTCAGAGCGCAAATGTAGTGCCGCTAAGGGACACTAATAAGGGACGAGACGAGCAGGACGTCAGCTGATAGTAATTGATATTCCCTGCCCATTACAATGCAGGGCCGCTCAAGATTATTGAAATACCCAAAAATTCTGAGCGGCACTACAACTGCGCTCGTCAGCTTGAGACATAAGATGTTAAGTCTTATTTTCTTAGTAGTTTCACTAGCTACGGCGCCCTTCAGACCGAAACACAGTAATGCTTACTGCTTCACGGCAGAAAAAGGTGCCGTTGTGGTACCCATAATCAAGCCGGCATCCGGTGCATAGGAGCCTTCCACTGGTAAAAGCGCCGAAGAATATTCAAACGATTTGTCCAAATCATGATGAGCTGAGTGAACGAGGTATCCTTGCTGCCAAGAGGTTAGACTTTTACTACACTTCTACTTTATTTGGTGTTACATTCAAAGTCAAATGATGACATGAGTCAGTCGATACTGTTGAGGAAGCAGATTCCACTATTAAAGTTTATTTACTAGATTTCCCGGGAATGCCACTGCTCGTAGAGCAATTGCACACCTTCTTTCTAATTTATTATGTATGACGAAATATCAACCAATCAAACCTATACAGTGGCATGGGGCTTGTAGTAAAATAAATGAGCAACGTTATAGACTAGGTTTAAGACAGGATCCTTCAAAGTTATATCCTGATTCCTGGAATTCCTACGATCAGCACCATCGATTCATATTCTATTGTTCCAAAATTCCTAGAGTCTGAGTAGT
This sequence comes from Leptidea juvernica, assembly GCA_949711755.1. Classification (NCBI taxonomy): domain Eukaryota; kingdom Metazoa; phylum Arthropoda; class Insecta; order Lepidoptera; family Pieridae; genus Leptidea; species Leptidea juvernica. Next base: position 2,373,798 of record CATIXQ010000031.1, read on the forward strand.
GACATAAACCCGATGTTTATGTCACTACTCAGACCTCACTACCTACAAGATGGCAAAATGTCATCAGATAAATTGGGACATAATCTTAATATATATAAATTACATGTCACGTTGTTTGTCCGCGAACTCCTAAACCAATTAACAGATTTTAATTTACTTCCTGGAGTGCAGTTTTGTCCAACTTGAGAGATAGGATAGTTTTTATTTCGATTTGGCACCCATAATTATTTTTATTTTCAATATTTGTTTTGTATGGACATATTTTCTATGAGAGAATTTAGTGACGCACGGTTTGACAATTCCACTGTGAAATAATTTCATTTTAACAACAGGGAGCATAATTTACGAAATAATTTGTTTTGAAATATTATTGGCAAATTTTTATAAAACAGTATTTTTTTATTATCTACAGAACAACGTCTGTCGGGTCAGTTAGTATTATATAAACATATAATTAAACGTAAGTAACTTTGAAAAAAAATCTAGAGTTTTATACATAAAATTATTAGCATTAATAATTTTTCCCCAACATATTATGTTGCATGCTCTATGATCATACGGAACCAAGGATGATACCGCTAATATTGTATTATCAAATAAGACGTATTTAACATCTTGCTTCTTCTCTCTCAGAGCGGTAGTAGTATCTAGTATATTAGAAATGACATCAAAAAGAATTCTAAAGGAATCAATTTTGAGAAAATAAATGCCTTTTATGTTTTGACTTTTTCCCTTAGCAGTGGCAACGTAAAACTGGTATCTTATACAAAATTCCTTTAAAAACGTAAAATTTTGTATATAGGCTATTCAATGACTTAATATTGGATTTGTATGTTGTAGTTTAGGCACACAGAAAATTGAAAATGTCTACGTTAAGGCACAATTGATACGCCGACATAGGTGGAATCGCAGGAAGAACTTGTCTATTAAATATAAACAAGTTGTAAGCTAACAAAGGAGGTAATATTCTTGAAGGAGGCTCGAGAAAACAAAGGGTTTCTTTCGCTAAAGAGGTCAACAGATCTCCGGGATAGAAATAGGAAAATATTACACCTCAATCATTTCTATTTTCTTTGCTCTCGTTATGTGGACCGTAGTACTTTTTCTATTTATGACATACTTCGTTATTAGATATTATTACGCTGACCATTGTGTGTATTGTTCTTATTTTAATTGTATCGTTAAATCTTAGATTAAGGATTGGTGTCCGCTGCGCTCCAACTAGTAACTTTTACTACGCCCAAATGGGAGTACTCGTTATCGTGCCACATGTAAAATGCCAGGTTGGGTAGTAAAACTTTGTAAAAATAGTACTACAAGAAATAAGAAAGACACTGGGATCCTATATTAGTAATTATTTTGTATTTTATTAATTTAAATGTAAAATAACACGAAGCGTATGTTTCAAAATTTGAAAGATGCCATTGATTGTCAAGATGTCACGCACACAAGCACCTAATAAGTGCCGCAATAAAAATGCTATCGTACTTAAGTACTGCGGTATCTAGTAGTAGCTCAACGGAGACCAATCCTTAATCTAAGCGTTAAATATTGATAAGCGCTTAAGTTAACCGTTAGTATGTTAATTATCATACTAAAAAAACTATTACAAAGTTGAAGTTAACATTAAATGTATTTTAAACATACAAACAGACGTAGTACGTATTATATTATATGAATAATGGCTATAATAATTAGATCAAGGTATTTAAATACCCTTGTATGATCTGATGTATAATCAACGATAGTGAAACATATGAGTAGTCATTTGAATTTGATGCTTATGAGTAATATATATAAGGGTGAGTCTAGATTATGATACAAGAGATGTTATTTATCATATTTTATTGTTTGACGATATTTGTAACATGTTATATAAATTAATAGGGGTTAAAGTATGAAATTGCCGTTTTATTGTAATATGTACTTCGAATTGAGATAGAACCTTCATGGTTTGGGATTTTTGAGTGAAACTTTTTTCACATGGTATCTATGTAGTTCTACTTTTAAAAAATGTGCAACTTTTTTAGACACACGTGGGGTTGTTTACTATGGGTTTGTATAAAAACCCATAGTAATCGACTGTACAATTGAATTAAAATTATAATTTTAGCAATTAATAATTGAAATTTGAATATTTCTTTAATCTAATTAGAAAATAATATAATATTTAGTGAATTATTAAGTGCATATTACAAATATTATGGTAAAATAAAACGGCAATCATTCTAGACGCTTAAATAACTGTTATATTGCACTCTTATGTAATATGTTTTAAAACATGTTATTTAACCATTATTACATTATTTATATGCCATTTCATCTGGACCCACCTTTAGACCTATTAAAGTGTTAAATTAAACAGATCAAAAGAGCTGGCTTTGGGCCAGGAAAACATTAAAGATAAGTTCAAGAGCGATTCATCCACAGATCTTTGTATTTATACCTGTGGACTCAGGCAATTGAAGATCGCAAATCGATTTCTAGGCAAATTGGCAATTTTTTGGCCGCAATTATAAAAGGTTTTATAAACTTATAACAATTATCTGTTCTTTCTGCTATATTCATATTCAAATGCAAATATTTTTATTGAAAATAGATTTTTAAATTCAATTCAATGGACGTCAAAGACGTCAAAAATTCGAAAAGTTGTCTCAGACCTGAGAAGAACGGGCGAATGAAACTCAGCGCGCTTCTTCTTTTTTTGTATAAAAGTTCGTTACAATCAAATTTTTAAATTTAAATAGCCTGACGGCAGTCAATCAATTCCCAATATCAATTTTGAACAATTCTATTGAAATTCAATTATTAAACCTTTCGTGAGTCATTATTAAATTATCTATTAATACAGATTTACTCACGCTTTTGTTTCTATCTAATAATCTATCTAATTCTATTGAATTTCGTAAGATATTTGTTTTGAACTTTTGTTCAATTTGAACAATTGGTTCTGGGATCATTAAACGGGGATAACTAAAGAAAGGTTGAGGTAGGTTGAAAAGGTCCATTATAGCGAGTGTTCCACGATCACATCAAACATACTGACAAAGAGGAGGACAGGAGCCATGACAAGAGCGCCAACAAAAATAAGTAGATCTTTTAAAAAAGGGTTGATGAGGCGGAAAAGTGTAATTATATGGATATATTTAAACGTAGAACATTCACTGATATTAAGAATCAGTTGTCTCAACTGTTATTTTTTATGAAAATAATTGACGAGATGAATAGGATGTTCAGCTGATGGTAATTGATTACATGCCCATTACTATGGAGTGCCGCTCAGAATTCTTGAAAAACCTCAAAAATTCTGAGCGGCATTACAATAGCGCTCGTCACCTTGAGGCATAAGATGTTAAGTCTCATTTGCCCAGTAATTTCACTAACTACGGCGCCCTTCACACAGAAACACAATAATGTTTACACATTACTGTTTCACGGCAGAAATATGTGGGTACCCATAATCTAGCCGGCATCCTGTGCAAAGGAGCCTCCCACTGTTGTTCGTTATATGCATGTCAGAAGAGATTTTTAAAAGTTTATTATCTGAATCTGAATACTGAAATGGTTTGGACACGTGGAGCGAATTAGTAAAGAAAGAATGACGTATCAAATATATAAGTCAAGTGTGTGTGGGCAAGTCGGTCGCGGGAGAACTCGTAGAACATTTGTCGACCAAATTGGGGACGTTTTGAGAAAAGGTAAGGTCCGGAGCACCTGCAACCGGCGAGCATGTATGAAAAGAGTCATGAATGTAGAGGAAGCGCGTGAGGCTTGTGAGGATAGAAGCAATTGGCATTCTATTGTCTCTGCCTACCCCCACGGGAACAAGCGTGGGTGTATGTATGTATTATCTGAAACACCAAGGGCCCATAAAACACATGTAGGCTCAAGTGAAAGTGATAAAGTGGCCATAAAACATACGTCTATCAGTTTACGTCCAACTCCACGATCCGCCCATCTGCACCCGGGCCTATTATTTTCTGTTATTGTCTGCGGCAATAATTCCCAACATTCACCTACAAATGTGCTTTATGGATGTAGAACGAATCGCTGGAAAGGCACGGCGTGTTGTGGCCTCAATCTCGTGTATTAGAATTTGAATTTGAAAGTAAAATTGCAAGGATGATTTATTGTAAAATCCTTCTTTTGTGATTATTTTTAATGCCCTCATAATTTTATATGTATGTGTCGAACACCCGGCTAATCATTTTTACTGCGAGTTTATATGTTTCGTTTAATACTAATTTTTATTTTATTTAATCTCAATATTTTAGCATCGACTTTTTTGTATTGAGATTTATGTATATATTATTACTAGGAATTATTAATTATATGTCGAGCGTCTGTATCTTCAAAGTTAAACGGGCACCGCTGAAAATCAGTGCTGTTTCATAGCCACGGCCGTGTCATAGATAATCCTGAGTCGGTGACGCATTTCCTGCAGTGCACAGGAACTCTCAAACATTAAATCAATTATTATTTAAACACTTTAATTTTTGGTTTGTTTCGTACTTTTATCTTTTTATATTAAGTGTATCCTGTGAGTGTTTTGTGAAATAACTGTTTTTCTTTCTTTCTTTCTTTCTCTCTTGTCATACACTATAAACACTCAGTTGCGCTATATAAATTCAGTGTTACTGAAGACCTAGAAGCCTGTTGCTACTATTAGTATTATTGATGAAATACGAGTTGAAACAAAGTTAATAATTAGAATAATGAAAGGAAGCCAGCGTGATGTTTATGTAACACGTAAATCATCACAACGTTTTTCCACGAAGACACGATCCATCTCAACTTCAAGGAACTAACATATTTATTTCTATGAATCGTGCTACATTAGCATAAGTAGAACCAGAGATCGCTTATAGGTTGTAATTCGCCTATATTTCATATTCTTCAACAATCATAAGGTTTTTATTCGTTATTCGCGCTATTACAACCTAAAGAATCATTAAGAGAAAAATTTGAAGACATAAACATTTTAACTGTTGCACCTCAATTTATTCTTGATAGTTCTCTATATGTTCATAAGTATATCAAGGAATTTGCCAGAAACTGTGACAATCATAATGTTAACACGAGGACACGTAAACTTGTTATCACCTACCTACTCGGTTATATGCTTTTACAATATGATCCCAGAAAATGTACAAAACAAATGTGTTACGATCTTTAAGAGAATTGTTATTAAATGTTTGTGTGGGGAAGGTATATTTATAACATAAACGATTTTCTTAATGATACCGCAGACTGGGAATGAAGCGAACACCCTCAGGCACTTTGATTATAAATGTTAATTGTATTGTAATCCATATATTTATAAAAAAAAAGCCCGCTGAGTCTCTTGCGCCCGTTCTTCTCAGGTCTGAGGCAGTCTATTTTGAATGGGTGGTAGTTTTTGACGTTTAATCAGTGATTTTGAATCCTATTTTAAATAAAAATATTTGAATTTGGATATTCCTCATAAATAACACTGAAAAATAACTTTAAATCATTCAATCACAGAGATCAACCCTGATTGTAACTCATTAGACATTGTTACTAAGAATGAAAACAATTATTAAATTATTATATTTTATTAATTCATATAAACGTTACAATTCTAAAAGTTACACTTCCAATAAGATGTCTAAATAATAAATATATTTTATTTCAACTAAAACACGGACGGCAAGCACTGCAATGCCGTAAAAATAAACTTCACAGCACTCCCTGTCCTAAGCACACCATCGACCTCATTCTTGTTCCTTGATCGACCACAGACCACCACTTGCTCGTGTTTATTAGGTCAATCAGGAAATTGCCAGCGTTTATTTTCATAGGCACTTAATTCTCTGGAGCTGAGTTGCAACTCACAGCCGAAGAACATTCATCGATGAAAGAAATATATACGAGGAAGTTGAAGCGAGTTTACTGAAAGGCATAAAAGGCATTTATTTTCTCAAAATTGATTCCTTTAGAATTATTTTTGATGTCATTTCTTATACTACTACATACTACTACCGCTTCGGAAACAAATGGCGCTCTGAGAGAGAAGAAGCGGCGCAAGAAACTCTCCCAGCATTCTTTTTTTTGCGCTCTTTTCAATAAAAATATACAATATTGTACAGTCATTTCTATCGCTATAAAATAATCACAATCTAGTCCCAGGCTGTCCGATTATTTAGATATTCAGCAGTGGAGTAATAGGATTTACGACAGAGCCATTTTTTTATAAAACATTTAAATTTATTAATAGATAATGCCTGAACGGTGGCTGGGACTTTATTATAGAAGTGTATACATTTACCATTAAAGCTATTATGTATCTTATGAAGCCTACTAGAATTAGTTACAAGCAATCCTTTATTTCTAGTGTTATAATAATGAAAATCACTATTAATAGCATAAAGGTGACGATTTTTGTGAATAATACCAATAAGTAATACCATTTGGCTCTAAAACAGCTGGTATATTAAGAGCGGCAAATGCCCTGCGGATGACTTCACTAATGCTGGCGTGACGACTGGATACGGCCTGCCCATTTTAGATATTTTGTAATACTCTTAATTTTGGCTTACGTCAATCATAAAACAACGTGAGGCGAGAAAGTAATTAAGTTCAGTATAGGGAAATGGAGTCCTATTAGCTGTCAACCGGTTGGAGAATAATTTGCAAGCATGTTATTAATAATGAGGCGCGGTGGTCTCCGATCATGAAACAACGATTATCGCACGCTGAGCGACCCGACATGTAGCTACATTGGTATTTCACAAGGCTTGTATAGCTTGATTATTATAGAACTTAATTAATTACGCTGCACTATTGGAAACAAAACGTACCAATATAAATTAAATTGTTGTAACTTCATCATCATAATCATCAGCCGGAAGACGTCCACTGCTGGACAAAGGCCTGGACAAACATTTCCACGACGATAGGTCCTGCGCTGCCCTCATCCAACGTTTTCCGGCAATCTTGGCCAGATCGTCGGTCCATCTTCTTGGGGGCCGGCCAACACTGCGTCTTTAATTCAATTCTTCGTATTGTAACTTATCATATTCAAATTCAAATATTTTAATTCAAAATAGGATCTGACATTACTTATTGAAAGTCAAAAACTAACATTCATTCCAAAAGGAATGCCTCAGACCTGAGAAGAATGTGCGCAAAAAATTCAGCGGGCTTCTTTTTATTGTACAATGAAACTTATTATTTAATAGCCTGAGGGCGGTCGCAACATCCCCAATCAGTTGTATCATTAAGAAAGTCATTTATGTTTCAGTAACCTTTGCCACACAAACGTTTTTTAAAACAATTATTTTGAATAACGTAATACTTTTGTTTTGAATATTTTCTGGGATCTTGTTGTAAAAGCATATACATCGCCCCACAAAAGACTTACTAACTCGACTAAGCCGAGCAGTAGGTAGTATACGTTTATGTCTGTTCCTGGTGTAATCGTAATCATTATTATAATATTCGTAGCTCACGCTTTCAACTAATATTTTTAGCTTCTAACAAAGTTTCATTGCATTGAGTGATTTAATGTTAATGCAAAAAATTCAAGAATTTGCAGTATGGAAACTAAAAACTGGTGATTCTGGCTTTATTCCCTATAAAGTCAGAATCACCACCATATCTATTCATTTTCAACTTTTAATAAAAATGCAGAGTAAAAGAATCTATCATCATCATCGTCAGCCGGAAGACGTCCACTGTTGCACAAAGGAATCCCTCAAATATTTCCACGATGATCGGTCCTGCGCTGCCCTCATTAAACGTATTCCGGCGATCTTGACATGCTGGCCCTCTCCATTGCCCTCTGAGCGACAATGAGCTTCCTCATAAGGCTCATAGATAGCGACCACGCCTGCGTACCGTAAGTCATCACTGGCAACACACACTGGTTAAAAACCTTCGTCTTCAGACACTGTAGTATTTGGGACAAGAAGATTTTACGGGGCTTCCCGAACACTGCCCATCCGAGTTGGATTCGACGAGTGACCTCTTTCGCCTGCTACCAAATTGGACCTGCCTAACTGGATTGTTTGTCCGAGGTACTCGTCGACAATTGCGAGAGTATAGTTCCCAATTGATATGGGAGTAGGTGCGACATGAAAATTTGACATGATCTTCGTCTTGTCCATGTTCATTTTTAGACCTACAATACAATTTTTTTCCTTCCTACCTTAAAGAACCTATTACCTTACCCTTAATTTAAATTGTAGCTATCGTACAATATCAAAGTTATGGAACAGGCCACATGGAAGATCAAATAAATCTTAAGCTTCCTGTACTGCAGCGACTATACAGCTTTATCATCTTCCAATCTCTGTCCTGTTCACCTTCAAAAATCACTGGAGACTAGCTCGGGTGAATACAGCTAATGCTCAAGTATTTCATAGCCACCATCTAAAATTGCTAATAATTGAAATATAAAATGCCGGGTTGCGTTATAGTTATGTATATGTTTTATCGATATCGATTTTTCTTGCACAAATAGTAGGGGCAGTCTCTATTAAAACGAGTCAATATTAAAACTCGATTACTATCGTCTTCTTATCGTGTCGTTTTCGTTCGAGCAAGAAATTGCTTGTCAGATATTGATTAGCGCATCACAAGATGTAGTTTTATAACGAACCTTGTTCTTGTTTTTTTCGAATAGAATCAGTATAAGCGTTCGTTAGCAAATAAGATTGCCTTCAATAGTTCCGGCTCCAACGATAAATTTAAATTGTAAACTGTCCATATTTATGTGTTCGTATAACTATGCTGTATTACTCATCATAGAATGTGTTCAATTGAAACATTTTACGAAATATTACTGTATGAAAAACATTATTCATTGACATCAGCGGAGGTCCCTAAATCTCCAAACGGATCAATTCTCTCAAATTTATTTTCAACTTCCTATAATGCAATACTCTAAGCCGTAGATTATAAAACTTATTTCTTTTAGTACCCCCCTATGAAAATCAATTATTTTTCAGCGCCCCAACTTTTTCTACACTCCTAGTACAAGTATTCCTAGTTTTATACCATCATACAGGGCAAAAATATAAACTAATTAGAGCATCTGAGTGCACTCACACGTTTTAAATTCGTATCCGTGATTCTTCATACAAAAACGTACATTCAGATCGTATTTTTTTCATGGATCCGTAAAATTATGGATAAGTGCACAAACACCATTATTCATTATTCACTTTTAGATAAATGATATTCAATTACAAATCAACCGTCGCTCCCCTAAACCTGGCAATGCCCCCCATTTTTTTTCAGGGCCGTTTAACGCCCCGCTCTATGTCTCTAACGCCCAAGGGGGCATTATCACCCACATTGAGGGAGAGTGCTCCAAGCAGTAGTATTTCATACCCGTATATTAAATAAAAACCCTTATAAAAATAAATAAATGATACATTCAGATTGGCAATAAAGTAATGAACTTTATCAAACGAACATAATATCAAATGTCACAGCAAAGAAACGAATTGAAACACAAAATGCCGCGAACGTCGTAAAATGTCGCCGGAGATACAAATACCTAATGGATGTCTCAATGTATTCAATTTATATTGCATTATACCTGCTTATATCGTTATACCTACGTAAATAAACACCAAGATTATATTTGAAGCGTAATATTTAGATCATCCGCTTGGACTTTAGCTCATGAAATAACTATCTTGGGCTATTTTTATGAAAATTAATCAAAATTCCTTACCAAAATATTGTCACTCATTTCATACCTAAATAATACTTAATTGCATAGGTGTTTGTATACTATATGCTCGTTATATACAGGCTCATAAATTTTAAAGAAAGGGTTGAGTAAAAAATTGGCAAATCAGTGATGACCCCAATGAACATTATAATAATATATTTAAGTTAGCTAAAACTGAAAATGACTCTGTATTTAAATCAAAAACTATTGATGCAAATAAGTCTTTAAAGTATAAAGCAATTGATGATGACTGGACAACAGAAGGGATTCACAAATCTAGGTAACTATTATATGAACTCTATGATGAAAGATCATATAATCATGACTATGAGTCAATCAAAAATTTTCAAACTTGCACAACAACGTTTAAGGCTCTATTTATAAAGAGAAGAGTAAGTAATAGTAATAATATTATTTAGACTACTTTGCTAATTATAAGCAAAATATAAGCTTAGAATTTAATTCTATTTACTTTTACTAATCTTATAAGTTTAAAATAAGTAATCGAGATGCTGTATCATTTGAATTTGGTTCTGATGCACAGTCAAGTTTAAATAAAAGTATATTTAGAATAAGCACGTAAACAATTTCTCAAAAATACGTTGAGACTTTCTCGATACTCAGTTGAACGTAATTATTACGAATAACACCATGGAAAGCAATTTATCAAAATTGGCTCCCCGAGTATCTTGGGACACCAGTTTGGCAAGTGGAATATACTACAAACAGTCCTGTTGCAGTGGGACGGGGAACTTTACAAACTTTGGGGGCGGGTAGCGTGTGTCAATACTTCGAATAACTAAAGCAAGTTCATTAAACTGTTGTAACTGTATCCTGCTCAGCCCTTTAGCATTCAGAAAATTGACGTCCAAGTTTCACAAAATTGCGCATAAAATTATGTTTCATAAATATATAAATTAATGTCAAAAACGTCAAAAGATACCGTTTAGCTTACATTATTCGGTTTTCAAGTGTGTGGGCGTGATTCGTGAACATTTGGCAATTGTCGATAGCAGTTTATGGCGGGAAGTTATAGCTTTTGTTCCCACGACAAGAGTCGTATTTCGTTCTTGTGTCAACGTTCATAGCCAACAACATGACACTAGACGTGTTACTCATTATTTACTACAAGCCTAACTTGATGCGTCGAACGAATACAATTTATAGCAAGCTATTGTTTTACAAATGTAATATCATTTACAGTCTCGTTGTTGTTCATTTTTTTTATCACTTGTAGTGTGCAAAAATGTGTTGAAAACGCATAATTATCATAGAATAGAGTTGAAATTACTTTTAGATTTTTTATTGTATTTATTGGACTACTTATATTTTTTAATGGAATAGGAGGACAAACGAGCGACACCAGAGAAATTACAGGAGCGTTGCCGGCCTTTAAGGAAGGCGTACGCGCGTTTTGAAGGTGGATGTCGTATCGTCCCGGAAACACCGCACAAGGAAGTTCATTCCACAGCTTTGTAGTACGTGGAAGAAAGTTCCTTGAAAATCGCACTGTTGAGTACCGCCACACATCCAGATGGTGGGTATAATATCCTAATTTGTGGCGTGTCGTGCGAAGATGACATATCCGCGGATGAACTACAAAAAAAAAACAATTAATTTATATATCTTGGTCTCTTTCTTTACTTAAACACACTCAATAACTAGATCATCACAAACAAAACATATGCACAAAACCAATAAAGTCAATTACTCTAAAATAATAGTTAAAATTGAAAACTCTTGAATGTAATAAAACTTTTTAAATCCCTACTACTTTACCCTTTATAAATGTGAAGGAAGGTTTGTTATGCTTTCACGCCTAAGCCACTGAACCTATTTTAATGAAAGGACATAGGCTATCTTTTATCGCGAATAAAAGGCATTGCAGGATTGAAATAGTGGGTGGAAGTTTGTATTTAGGCACATGATAATAAATAAATAAATATTTGTTCTAGCGTTTTTAAAATTTTGACCTGTGAAATTTAGGGTAAAAAAGGGGGATGAAAGTTCTATAATTATTAACCACAGCAGCTTGTCATATTTTGCAAAGTGAGTATATTTTTTTATTATTGAAGTAGCGGAACTTTGCGGAAATCCATAACCATCCAAATGTTTTAAGTTTTCTTAAGTGTTCATTCCGCCAATATTTGCCTTTAAACATTTCGACATGTGTTTCGCCTCCACACGAGGCTTCCTCGGGACATGTTGACTCGCCAAAGTTTGGCGAGGGGGCGAAACACACATAAAACATTTGGATAAAGTGAGTATATTTAAAAATAAAAAATCCCGCCCAAAGTACGAAGTCGCGAGTAAATAATATTATAAAAGCAATTACAAAAGTTACCAACCAATGTCGTTCAAGTCATAACAAAAGCTCTTTCTCACATTCCTCGCCTTCAATAGAAATGGCCCTCCACCTACAATTGTAATTGTTGCACAGTAAGCCTCACTGTACACACTTAATCCTGATTTATAACTACACAGGTAACTAAGTATTTAGCTATTGCAAGAGGCACAATTATTTATTCAAATCGCAATCTTATCTGTTTATTAGCAAAGCGGAAAATTATGTGAGGTTAATAATATATCTGACGTAGTGAGCGGCCCTCGGGACTACGGTTAGACATGAAGCATTCCATCTTAATTTAGCTGCGTTATTTACAATAAGTGCAGTATTAGTGCAATCCGAAATCCGAATATAACGTATAAGCACAGTAGACATACATATGTCTACTGTGGTATAAGTATACTTATTGGGGCCATAAATACTGTCACAATAAAATAAAGAATTGTGTGGTTTTATGAAACCACGGTAAAAGTGAAATGTTTTTTCACATTATAGACATTTAACTAAAAATTTTTGGAATAATATTCCATTTAAAATCGCTTTATCAATCTTAATTTTATGCTTGGAAAATTGGAATGATAATGGGAAATAATAAAAGTAGACTAAGTCTCCAACTAATATTTCTATTGAACTCTGTGTCTTAGCCCTGGTTAAAAATATTGATAGAAAAGGATTACATCAAACACTGACAAAAACAAACAAAATAGCGTGGACCACTGGCACAAATGAGTAATATACACTACACGGTCAGCTGCTGCGAACCATAGACGCCGCCCAACCGTCACGCGACATGCAACACACAGACGAAAAAGTTTGAGACGATGTTATAAAAGTTTCACATTAAAATATTACATTTTAATTTGGAATCTGTCATTTTTATATAATTGTTCACTGAGTTTTACAATATTTTGCGATGGAGTGAGGTGATAAAGAGAACAGAATCGCTGTGATTGCATTACACAAAGTGTAGGTATGGAGCCAAATGTACTTTTTAAAACTCTCCATACTCTCCATGGCTATTAATAGGTACAATTAGACCTCTGTTTGTGACAGAAAAAGATCTGGCCGTCCACGTAGTGTTCGTAGGAAAAAGGTGGTCAGAGCAGTAAGTGAAAGAATTCGAAGAAATCCTATCCGAAAGCAAAAGACCTTATCTCAGGAGATGAAGATAGGACCTAGAACCATGTCACGTATTTTAAATGATGATTTAGGACTTGTAGCCTATAAGAGACGTTCTGGTCATTTTTTAACTGATAATTTAAAAATAATAGGGTGGTAACATCGAAACAACTAAGGTAACAGCAACATTTCGCTCTTTCAAATCTAAAAAAATTCATTGATGCAATAAATTCTTATAGAAAATATCTCTAATTCAAGTTGCATTCTTCGATTGTTTTGTCAATTATTGAACTTGTATCTTGGGTTATAATATATCTATTTACCAAAGTTAAGTTTAAACTACGTCAGTTAAGCCTTCCCTTCCATTAATGTGTGGCAATAAATATATGTGTGTTTGAATTTGATTTTATTGTTTGTTAAAAAAAAGTTTGAAAACAATTATATAGGCAAAAGTTGATTATGTAATTTTATATTATCGTATTAGATAAGGCATGTTAGTTACTAAATTATAAATAAATTTGCATTTGATAAGATAATTTGTCCATGCTTTTCCAATGTCAGAGGTAGTCGGATATTATAATAATTGCTCAAATGCTTTGCCAGTGAATGTGTGCAACAAGGTATGTTTACTGAGAGACAAACATGCATTTGATCCTGTTCTTTAAAAAAAAATCATCTCCTCCGAGTTTCGAATATTATTCACCCATTCTTAAAGTCAATCTCAACATTGGTCGAACAAAAACTTGATCTTTCAAAGTCAAAATAAAAATTTTTTTTTGGTATTAACACTTAGAAGTTCAAACTAGGTAATTAATTAACTATCTATATATAGAGAGTTAAAGACATAATGATGCAGATTAAGCACCCAAACTCATACTTAGTTGTTCGATCTAATGTCTTCGAGTCCAACAAGTAAAACACCTGTTTGTCTCATAGAGGTTAACAACCTATTCAGAGACTTACACGAATTACACGTACACAGCGACAATATATTATTTACAAACAAACAAGTCGCAAGCGGTCTTAAAATATGTTCTACCCCTAGCGAGAAAACGTCACTTCAATTAAATTGGTTGTCGACAGTCGACTGTTGTGAGTTGACACACACGGCTAGTGAGCGACCAACGTCAGTCAACCAAAAAAAATATTGACACACTATTGATGTATCGTGCATACCTAGTCTTGCCATAAATACTGATACAAAGAAAAAACAAAATTTTGTAATGCAAATAACATTTATTACTTTTACAGTGTGTTAGTTTAATACATAAATATATTGCAATTTATAATATAAAAACCTTATTCGAAGTGGTCTCCATTGGCTGCAATACAACCCTTCAAACGTTGAAGCCAAGTAATCAATAGAAGCACGCACTCTTTACAATTCCATAATTCTTCACTGCCAATCGTACGGATTGTTTTAGGGGCTCCATATACTCATGGCGCTTAGAGCAAGCTGTACTCTCTAAAAGTGACCATAAATCATAATCCAGCGGGTTAAGATCGGGACCAGTCGACAGCCAGTCCTCAATTCTGATGAAGTCGAAACGTTCATTTCCAAGCAAGACTGCGTAGACCGAGCTTTATGACCCGGGGCCGAGTCTTGCTGGAAGAACGATTCTTGGTTATTGAACATGGTGTTGTTAAGGGGCTTCACTACCTTCTCAAGAAAGGTATCTTGATGCACTTGTGCCGATATTTTATACCTTTTTCACAAAAGAATGGCTCAGTTACTCCTGCATAGTTAATACCCAACCAAACCATCACTGAATTCGGATAGTGCCCACGTTGAATTCTGTCGACTAATTGGGAAACTTCCTTAGTGCTTTGAGCTTAAATACGCTCATTTTGTTTGTTAAAATGTTGCTTAAAATTTTTCTTTGACCTCCCTTAGCGTACCGCTTACGTAGTTGGTTTGATTCTACCACCCTATTCATTTTTAAATTATAAGTTAAGAAATGACGAAGTACGTCTCTTATAGGCTGCTGCATCTTAAAAAACTACGCGGCATGGTTCTAGGTGCTATCTTCATCTCCCGAGATAAAATCTTTTGATCTTGGACAGGATTTCTTCGAATTCTTTTCCTTACTGCATTGACCACCTATTTCGTACGGACACTACGTGGACGGCCAGATCTTTTTCTTTTTCTTACAAGCAGCGGAGGTCTCATTGTACACTCAGCGGCACAATTAACCGCCCACCCTTTTAAAGTGACAAATTTTGATATTATCGCAGTTGTAAGTTATTGGGCATAAATAAGTCAAGTGTGAAAGAAATAGTGACTAGAAATAGAAGTAGTGACGAAAAAATTACAAACTACCCACCTAACTTTTTTTTTACGCATAAGTTGTGAATAGGATAAATATCGAACTTCGTCTCATTATCGTTATCGTTGCCGTACTGCTTACATTGCTTCAGTGGCATTAAAAGTAAACAATTTGAGTTTGTTTTGGTTTCGTAACTTAAAGCTAGTGTTTGGACATCACAAACATGCCATTTGATGCTAATTCAGTGGCGAGAGCCGTCGCTCTTATCGACGAAGGGTTTAGTCGGCGTTACGTGGCGCGGAAGCTTGGTGTCGCACGTACCACCTTAAGGGATGCAGTGAAACGGTTTCGGGAAACTGGCTCTTATGAGCGAAGACCAGGACAGGGCCGAAAAAGATGCACCTCCGCTCGTGACGACCGATGTCTCGTGACCAATGTTCTAAGAAATCGGTTCACTACAGCTGTTGAGGCACGAAACCAACTTCGTGAGGCTCGCAATGTTCAAGTGAGTGAAAGAACAGTGAGAAGAAGACTAGGAGAGAATGCCCTTGGAGCTTTTCGATCATCTCGAGTGCCACAATTGCTCGTAGGCCACCGCAGAGAAAGACTTCGTTTTTCCCGAGAGCACGCCGAATGGAATATGGAACAATGGAAGAATGTTATGTTTACTGACGAGACAAGAATATGCTTGCACGGTCCTGACGGTCGCCAGCGTGTATACAGACGCAAGAATGAAAGGTTTGCACCATGTACTGTTGTGGAAACAGTAGGTTACCAAGGTGGCTCTATCATGATATGGGGCGGCATTACTTACGAAGCACGCACCGACTTGGTTATCTTCGAAAGAGGTGGAATAAATGCTCAGAGGTATGTAACAGAAGTTTTGGAACCTCATGTAATGCCATTTGCTCCATTTATTGGCGAAGATTTTTTATTAATGCAGGACAACGCTCGCCCACACGTTGCTAGAGTTGTTACCGCGTACCTGGATACCGTCGGCATTCGAAAATTAACATGGCCATCCCGGAGCCCAGATTAAAATCCTATTGAACACATATGGGACAATTTAAAAAGACGTGTTCTAAGCCGCATACGAGCTCCAACCACCATAGATGAATTAAAACAATCCGTGATTGAGGAGTGGCAGAACATTTCACAACAACAGATCAAAGATGTCATCGACAGCATGCCAAACCGTTTGATGGAACTCATGAGGGCTAGAGGTGGAAATACGCACTATTAGAATTCATTTATTCAGCAGATTTTTATTTTTAAGCCATTTCATCACATTTGTTAATTTACGGTCAAAGTGTTTTTCGGACTTTTTTATAAATAAACGTAATAATTAAAAACAATATTATCTTTCATTTTACTTCAATATACCTACGTTATAAAATAACATTCACAAGTAAGGCCACAATTTTTTTTTAACCAAAATCGTAAAAAATTAAGGTGGGCGGTTAATTGTGCCGCTGGGTGTACTTATTAATAGCCCGGTACACAAACATTTTACTAATAATAAGCGTTTGGAGAGTTTTAAAAATTGCATTTGGGTCCATACCTACTTTGTGTGATGCAATCACAGCGATTCGGTTCACTTTATCACCCTACTCCAATTTAATATCGCAAAAAAATTCACAATGTATTGGCGCCTAAATGAGAAAACTCAATGAACAATCACATAAAAATGACAGGATCCAAATTCAAATGTAATATTTTGTTTATTTTTAATTGTAACAGTATTTATGATCAGAATAAGTACATGTAATAGAGAAAATGGAATTCGCTGCGAGATAAAACAGAATTACAAAGGATGTATGCGCAAATAAATTATTAGTATTATTCAAGTACATAAATATGAAATGTCCCTGACCTAAGGACGAAGTCAGGTTGCTAGAGAGGCGAGCTTAGCACAAGTATGAGCTCGGAGCGCCTGATCGCATGAGACGCAGGACCAGGGCTGTCAATAATACATATTATATTAAATATTAATAAGCCCCGCGCGTTGGCACAGGGCTGGAACTTTGTCAAATTAACGTTTGGTGACAATATATAGTTAGAAAGCAGTCAAACATTTAAGTATGACTGGTGGTGCTAACGACAACGATAGTAAAACAACACTACAAAAGGGTATATTCAATTTGTAGGTACCATGTCGGTATGGTAGGTACCACAGCTTCTGCCTTCAAGCAGTAGAGTGCCAGCATTATTGAGAATCGATTTGACGGGCGCCGTAGCTCAAGGTGTAACTTAGCAAAGTGTAAGTAGCCCCTACTGGGCTACGTCTCAAAGTGACGAGCGAACTTCCAGTGCCGGTCAGATATTGAATTTTTCAAGAATCTTGAGCGACCAATTTCGATCAGGAATCCTGAGCGGCGCTGTTTGTGACTAGAATTAGATTAATTAATTAGATTGTATATAAAATACGCAATTTTTTTTATACTTTTTAGTGCATATTATATCTATTGTTTTGGAATAATGTTTTTGAAGTCGGTTGTTTTTTTGTTAAAATATTTTAAATTTTTTGATTTTTAGTGAATTTGAAGTACACCAACTAACAATTTATCCATATATGTGTAGATTGAGAGTTGACTAAGAATTGAAGAGTTCCTTTACTTTGTCATGGATAGCGAAATCAGAACCTAACCAAACTCTCACTAAATTATCTTTGAAGTATATCCTTTTCAATAAAAAAAGAATTATCGAAATCGATTGGCGCGATATTGAGTTATTCGTAAATTTATCATCCAGTTTGCTATACGTATGTATAGCAAATTTAAGACTTTTTTGGTTTTCTCGTGGATACCATTGTCAGATCTGGACCAAATTCAATGGGGCCACATGGGAAGCACCAGCTTTCAAATAAAAAAAGAATTATCATAATCGTTTCACCCAGTCGAAAGTTTCGAGGTAACAAATATAAAAAAATATACATACCGACGAATTGAGAACCTCCTCCTTTTTTGAAGTCGGTTAAAAACCGTTCATATGAGGGCGAGGATTGGACCGGAGGACACGAATGTGAGAGTCACTCCGTAGCGACACATTGTTATTAGGGGGTCAATTCCAATTCACAATTCTGTAGCTACTTTTATTTTAGCAAAATTCACCGTAATTTGTAAAATAACGGCGGTCTACGTTCTACGTAGAGTTTGAATGTTGGTATTATTTTAAAGGCAAAGTATAGGTAATACTATAATATTTTTTAAGTTATTGCCGAAGGGGAAATGTTTATTTTTAACAGTATTGTAGCACATATCTGGGCGCTTTATTTCAATATTTCCGAAAACCTTTGCTTCGTATAAAAATATATTATCTAATATATAAAATTCTCGTGTCATGGAGTTAAACTTTGAACTCCTCCGAAACGGCTTGACCGATTCTCATTAAATTTTGAGTACATATTGGTAGGTTTGAGAATCGGACAACATCTATTTTTCATCCCCCTAAATGTTAAAGGTGGTCCACACGATTTTTTTTTTTAAATTTGTTTAATTATGAGTCAGCATTAAAAAATACATACAACTTCAAATTTTCACCAATCTACCAACAGTTACTTTTGTATCGCGATTTTAATATCGGCAATACAATGTTTGCTGGGTCAGCTAGTAATATATAAATATCCTGTTTCTGTATCCGCTTACACACAACGCAAGTAAGGACCTGGGTCGCTTACCTACGCTTGCGCCCGCAAGTAAAGGGCTCTATTTGATCAACAATATCTCTTAAACTATTAGACCGAGAGCAGTGATTCATATATTAATTTGTTAAGCAACTGAAAAAAAAATCGATTAATACTGTAATACGCCGAAACATTAGTAGTTGTCAATGCTGGTGATCAATAAGTAAGTAATGGAATATTAAATCAAATTAATTCAGTAAGACGTTATCGCGAACCCGCTACACTCACCCTGATGAACGACTTCCGAATAGTCCGAAGTTAGTCGGTACCCCCTTCTATAAATCGTGAGTAAAACCGTATTACTAAAAAACAAATGAATACATATATTTATGATGTTCTCCGACTTTTTCTATCAATAATGATACAATACGCCAACGAAACGGTGGCAACCCTAAGCATGACCCCTGTATTTCAACGTCGCTTTTATATTGTTTTATTTGTTAGCCGAGAGGCAAATACCTTCGTCTAATACAATTTACAGTGTATTGAACCAAGTGCTAAAGCTGCTTCAAAGTATCAATAACTCACAGTTGATTAAAATATAATTCTAATTAGATCTGGGTCCATTACCAAAAATAATGATCAAAGACTTTTAGTTTTTCTTAAATTAAAATAAGGGACGAGACGAGCAGGACGTTCAGCTGATGGTAATTGGGTAATTGATACGCCCTACCTACCTATTACAACGCAGTGCCGCTCAGGATTCTTGAAAAACCCAAAAATTCTGAGTGGCACTACTATAGCGCTCGTCACCTTGAGACATAAGATGTAAAGTCTCACATTCACTAGCTACGGCGCAGGTTCATACCGAAACACAGTAATGTTTACACATTACTGCTTTACAGCAGAAATAGCCGCCTTTGTGGTACTCATAATCTAGCCAGCTTCCTGTGCAAAGTAGCCTCCCACTGGTTAGTTTAAAGAACGTGCCTGAAAACCAACATCTACCCAAACTATATTATAATGGGGGATATCCACGGCATGTAGCTTCTTACCATATCTTTAGTTAACGTATAGTTATAGTTAAACAAACACTATACCGAAAGCTTGAATATGTGGGCCATATAATGCGATATTCTAAATATGACCTGCCACAGGTCATAATACAAGGAAAGAGACAAGGCAAAGGAAGACCTGGCCGCAGGCGAACATCTTGGCTTAAGAACCTTCGCCTGTAGTTCAATATCAACATCCGGTTAGCCTTAATGATTGCCAACCTCCTATCGGAGATGGCACTAGAAGAAAAAGCTCTCGCGTTCCGTTCGAGCGCCCTTACCTACTGAGCCAACTGTTCGAGTGACGTATCGTTCATAAAATCTTGTATCCTTTGTTCAACTCTCAGGTTGTGGCTTCATCTACACTCTACAGGATCAGGACACAGTTGATAAAATCGTTCATAAAATTTTGTTTTCAGTTTTATTTGTGTATGAAACACTAAACTGTACCACTTGTTAGTTCCAAATAACTTGACAATGGAATGTTGCTTAAGTTAATAATGTACATGAAAATAAAGAGAATTTAAAGACTTTTTTAAAAAACATAATAATTTTATTTGCAGATGTCTCTGCTCTTATTTCCGAGGGGGCAAACGGGCATTCGGCTCACCCCATGGGAGGTGTGAGATCAAGAGATGACCTGCCCACCTTTAGAGTGTGAATTCTTAAAAACCCCAAAATTCTTCACAACTCTGGTCAAAGAACCAAAGCCCTCGACTTCGTCTCGTGCTTACAAATTACACCCTCGTACGGATGGCTAACTTCCCCCATTGATGAACAATGTACAATTTATAAACACCATAATCATCAACGCTCGGGAATGGAGCTGACTTCACGGTGGGAGATCATCTCCGCTCAGCACCTAGGTAGTTAATAATATGGTACCGAACACGATTATTTTTAATTTCAATACTAGGAAACTAAATAAAGTAAGGTTCGTAGTCCTGCCCGAATTTATTATATAAACATAATATAATTGACCCCGAATACTTGAGAGAAAATATGCAATGTATCCAGCGGGGATCGAACCCGCAAATTGTGGCTCGATAGACACGCAAGGCTCCAGACGCGAGACGCATACGAAAGCCGTAACGGCACCTGTCAAAGTAGATTTAAATGTCAGGGCTACTTAATTTATTTTTATTTATCTAAGGACCCATACAGTTACGAATATTAAAAAGAAATATAAGAAAAATCACTGACATTCAGTCGGAATTTTTTAACACAAACCCAGGTTTCTGAATTTGGCGCATTTGTCATATCTCCTTCAATTTATATTTTTAAAATGATAAACTTCACTTCTAGGATTAATACACAAATAAAATTTGAAAAATTAATTTTATGAACGATGCGGGACTCGAAACCAGGACCTCACGCGTTCCGTGCGAGTGCTCTACCAACTGAGCTGACCGTTCGAGTGATGTATCGTTCATAAAATTTTATTTGTATATCTTCGCCAATTTGTTCATAGACGGGGACGGTCTATGGCAGAGTCACTTAGCCTCAAGTAATAGTAGGTTGTCATGAAGATTTTTCGTAGAGCACCAAATTTACTTTCCTAGTTTTCTTATCTAATAACTGGGAGGTTCCTTTGCACAGGATACCGAATAACTTATGGGTACCATAACGGCACCTATTTCTGGCGTGAAGCAGTAATGTGTAAGAATTACTGTGTTTCGGTCAGAAGGGCGCCGTAGCTAGTGAAATTACTGGGCAAATGAGACTTGACATCTTATGTCTCAAGGTGACGAGCGCAATTGTACAATTGTAGAATGTGTAATTGTGGTGTTTCAAGAATACAGAGCGGCACTGCATTGTAATGGGCAGTGCGTATCAATTACCATCAGCTGAACGTCCTGCTCGTCTCGTCCTTTATTAAAATCATTTTCGCTTATATACACTGGCCTGCAAAAGTAAGTATCACACTTTTCAAATTATTTTTTTTTCTCAACTATA
Organism: Leptidea juvernica; assembly: GCA_949711755.1. NCBI lineage: Eukaryota > Metazoa > Arthropoda > Insecta > Lepidoptera > Pieridae > Leptidea > Leptidea juvernica. The sequence continues at coordinate 2,395,870 of CATIXQ010000031.1, forward strand.
GAAGGTAGAGATTTAAGATTAAAATCGTTTTGTTGCAAATTTTATAGGCTTTAATTCTTAGAAACTAAAATTATACATTAGTAACATTTTTAACTTAAAAAAGATAAAACAATGAAAATAGACATTTTTAGTTTAGTGTAAAAAAATTCAACTAAAATGTATTACATGTTATTTAATTTTTAATAACTGCCTCCTCGAGCTCTGATTACAGCTTCGAGCCCGTTTGACATACTGAACACTAGGTTTCGGAGCCAATGTTGGGGAATATTCTTCCATTCTTCTACCAGGGCCTGCTTTAGTGCCGTGAGGTTAGTAGGTGGTGGTCTGCGATTTCTGACTAGCCTCCCAAGCTCATACCAGGCGTGTTCAATCGGGTTGAGATCAGGACTTCTTGATGGCCAAGCCATCACGCTGATACCGACCTCCTGAATATACTCTAGTACGATATGAGCCGTGTGTGGCCGGGCATTATAATGCTTCAGCATCGATCCATCACCCATATTTGATAAATACGGCCCTGCATACTCATTGAGAATCTCTTGAGCATAGACTCATCTGCAAACAAAATTCTTGACCATTCTTCTTCATCCCACTGCATGTGTTCACGGGCGTATCGCAGTCTCGCTACTCGATGCTGTCTCTCGAGTTTTGGGCCACTCGCTGGTCTTCCGGGTTTCAAATTTGCTTCAGCAAGTCTTCTTCTCACTGTACTGTCACTAATGTAGTCCCTCCGGGTCTGAAGTAGCTGCTGCTGGACTGCAACTCCATTTTGGTGGCGATTTCTTAACAAAGTGGAAATAATATAACGATCTTCTGGGGCACTGGTACACCTGGGTCTGCCATTACAAGGTCTCCTCAGATGGTGTCCAGTCTCTTCGTACCTTCGCTTTACCTTCTGGACCGTTCGTACCGTCACACCCACCATTCTTGCAGTGCGACGCATACTGATGCCCAGTTCCAGAAAAACCATGGTCCTAGCACAGTCTTCAACTGAAAGAGGCATGATAAATAAATGTTATGTGCTTGATAGCACAAATTTTTAAAACAAGACCCATCGATCTTGAAAAAAATTTAAAACAGAAAGAAAAATGTGAATGGTTAAATTGTATTTCTGAAACGTCCACTTTGAAAAAGGAATGGTTTTGTTTTTGAAGTTTTTTTTCAGCCAATTCTTAAAAGAATGTTACCGACTATAAAGTTTTATGTACAAAATTAAATTCACTTTGGAGTCCTTTTTATCTCGGAAGTATATCTTGTGAACTTAAAACGTTATCCCAATTTTAAAAGTGTGATACTTACTTTTGAAGCTTTACTAGATTAGGTGACAATCAACCACCTATAATGCTCCTTGCTTTCGATACTTATAAGGAGTCACGGAAATGGTAAATAAACCATCTCAAATATTCGACGGGTAGGGCGTATCAATTACCACCAGCTGAACGTCATGCTAGTCTCGTCCCTTTTTTTCATTAAAAAAAATTGAGCAATAAGACTTTCAGTACAGTAGATCTCGAAGCCCCCTCTAAATTATTATACATTTTAATTATACATTTTAACCAGTTGTTTACTTAAGTTTTAATATATATTTTATTTATTTGATACCGATATTTCGATCCAATTGCATGAATGGTCACGGACTGAGTACCTACCCGTCATAATATTTACAATGTTAAAGTTCCGCGATGATAAAAGTTTAAAAACATTTATTTACTTAAGTAACAAACAGTACGACATGGATAAAAATACTTTATGCTAGTTATAAAACTACTGGACCTACCCGCAGACTAGAGCTTCCTGAAGAATTAGTATTACTGCTGCTGGTACTGAGCCGTTTGTTGAACATTGTAAGAACTATTCTCTCACCACAGCCAAGTCAAAAATAAAAAACAACTAAACATATCTAACTAGCCACTGTCTTAATAACACTCACTTTAACATTAACACACGATTCATAAACTTATAATCCACTTTATAAATTAAGCTACAACTTTGAATAGTTATTATGTAAGTAGTTTTCAGTTGAAATTCCTATCGCACTGTAAATATACCTGTATTATGAAATGGTATACGTGACTTAAGAACCGATAAGACCGAAAACAATGGTGTTATCGCTCGCAATCGTCATTGCCTATCAGTAAGTATTTAGGTACAGTAGTAACTGTAACCTTGGAATTAAACCGGTAACATAATCCATATATTCGTGAATGTAGCGTGGCACTTGTCTAGGAGACCCGGAAAATGAATTACCGTGCGCTGTTTGCTTGCCTACAAAGAGATTTCCATCTCGAGTTCAAATTCACGAACTAGTTTCGAGAAATTTTACACCGTCACGCTACTCGTTAGATTTTTTATACGAATTACAAGTATTCTGGACGAGGATAAGTTTTTGCAACTATTTAAAGTTCGTTGACTTTATAAATGTCTGTATTAGAGCATTCTATTAGATAGGTACTAGTAGCATTTATATAATTAATTATTACAACGAAATTTTATAATTTTCAAGTATAAAATAATTGCTATTTAGTTAGCAATATTAAATGAAATTTATTATAAATGTTAATGCAGCACAATAGTAAATACTTCTTTCGAATGTTTACACAACGCTGTCACACGAAGCACAACGGCTTACTGTTACGATTATTTATAGCAGAATGTTAAGCCTCTGGATGTAAAGGGACACACACGAACAAAGAGGACTGAAAGTGCGCGTTTGCGAGTCAGCGCGCGCGGCGTAACTGTCCTCGCGTGCCGCCGCTCCTCGACAGATATTTTGCGAATCCTGAGAGTGGAGACAGTGACGTCGCTCGTTGAGATTACACTTCACAAATCCTCCACAACTGCGAGCCACTGCCTCCTGTACCCGTGTCCGCAGAATAGACATTTTTCATAAATATATAGCCAAACGACGCATATATTCGCACTTTTCGATATATTTTCGTTACCCATTTCAAAGTATAAATACAGTATTGCTAAACACTTGTACCCACCAGACCAATGCGATCTTTCATTGCCTATTAGTGTACTCTTTTGAAGAATATTTAGGAAAATGCACATGTAAATAATTATATAAATAATTAAATAATATTATATTCCTAAGCTTATAGTTAATTTTTAATTACTGTTACATTTTTGCTACTTTGTCACCAAACATGTTTTAAGTTTACTAGTATGTCTAATATGTTTATTTTACATCTAAACAATTAATGGATCTCCTCGGTCTGTTTGAATTATATAATATGTTATTATGCTTGAATATGACTGTTTGTTTCCTGAAATAAATAAATAACTGAGAAACTTCGTCGTCTCTATAATAAAAATTTATGTCTTAAATTTCTACAGTGATAAATATTAATTTAATGTTTTACACGGCGTTATAATGTGATATGAAATGAAACAATATAATTTACATAACAGTATATATATTATTACTATGTAAGATAGAGTTGCAGGTCGTGAAAGAAGCTAGAGACTAGTAAACGTTACTATTATCACAAATTAATACTAAATCTGTATTGTATTCGTATGAAGGGTATAAAACTGTACCCACAAATAAATACTTAAATATTCAACTTTCACCGCCACAATGTTTGGTTTTGTTTATATTATTGTTAAAGGCATTCGTTTGTAATTCTTAGTCACTCCAGTGCCAATAGAACCTCATTTACATTTCGCGCCCGCCGAAGCCAGTTGCCGCCATTTTCAAACCCACGCTAAGCTCTCTTAAAATATCGGTACGAACTAAATGTCATTTGACAATTTGTAATGGCTAACAAGGCTTTACAAAATCTGTTGCTGAACATATTAAATTTAAAATGATCTATAAATTATATGGTGGATGTTGTCAACAAGTAGGTATTATACAGATAAATAAATCTTTGATAAACAAGACGCAAATTGTTATAGATTATTGGGGCCCATTGTGAGGGCTTAGCTAACGAAAGTATCCAATTTCGTCTTGTTAGCAAACAATGAAGTCGTGACCGGAGGCTGTCGTTGATTATTATCATCATCAATATTCTAGTGTTTTCTCATGAATTTAACCTTACGTCTAAGCCAAATATGCTTCACGTACTATTTGGACATACAAAATTATATTAATAAATTTATAGCTGTGTTAAACTATCCATAAAATATTATAATAATGTAAATACTAAGCAAAAGGTTTCTAAGTATATTGTATATATATTTATGTCATAAAATATTGTGTAATATTATATTACCTAGTTAATTAAGCACACGTACTTATTTAATTTAAACGGAATGATAATCTTGAAAACAGCGCCATCTAGCAATTTCAATGTAAAATATTGAGCATCTATTGCTACATTGCGCAAGCGACTCTACATTTTTTATCGTTTTAAGAAATTTAAACTAGAGGGCTCTGCTTTACGTGTTACTAGGTTACTGACGAAAATAATAATTATTGTTCATTATCATACAAAATTGTAGTCGGCTTAACTTATTTTGTATTTTTTTTTAACAATAATATCAGTAAAAGTATTATGTGTACGTACCTTGCTCTGGCATGTTGTATGACACACATATTTGCAAACTGAAACAAAAGGTATTATTCAAAATCAAAATCAACATCATGACTTCGTTCTTAAAAAATATTATTTTATGTCAATGTTAATTAATTATTTAGTTAAGTTATTTTACGATTAGTCTTGACTTTGCTCGCGACAATAATTGTCTTCGACAGAACATTTCATCATCATTCAAACATTGTTCAAAATTTCATGGTTTCCAATTGTATTTTTATGTACCGCACCGTTTATTAAAAAAAAAAACAATATGTCTTACAACATAGTCGATGTACCATTATGTACTTCTTTCTTTTAAATAATGCATCGTACCAATAGTCTTGGTGGGTAATCATTGACCTCTGAATGCCATAAATTCTCGGATATCTGTGCGTATGATGTATTAATAATTATGTAGGTAACATAATATTGTTATACGTTTCTACAATTATTTCGATCGTTAACGTACAAGAGATGTTGATAGCAAGGAGAATAGGTAAAAGGGGGATTGTACCTCTGCAGCATGAGCCATTGTGTACGGGCTGGTGACACCAATGACAACACCTGGGATTCTTGAATGTTTTGCTGCGAAACGCGTGCGTCTGAGGAACCCCTTCCTTCTGTAATAAATAATAACAATAACATATTAAAACATTACTGCTTCACGGCAGAAATAGGCGCCGTTGTGGTGCCCATAATCTAGCCGGCGTCCTGTGCAAAGGAGCCTCCCACTCCTCCGAATAACCCGTGATATGTGCGTTTGAAGATGCGTATAAGAGTAGATATCTAATTTACTACTTAAGGCGCGGTCATACCTCAATATTCACAAAAATTGGATTCTTAGAGAGTCGATTACAACATAACGCAATGAAAATATTCCGACGCAAAAAATACATTACACAAAGAAGGACTTAAAGAAAAATTTAAACCGAATAGAATATTTATATATAATTTGAAATGTCCATTAAAAAATTTGGAAGTTGCTTCCCAAAAATAAACATTGGAGTTTCAAATCTCTGAATTTTCAGCCATAACAACAATCTTTTTTTAAAGAATTTAATAGAATTAGTATTTTTCTAAAACTTAAACCGAACAATTATTCAATTTAATATGTATATTTTGAATAAACATAAGAAAACCAGTAAAATAAATGACCATTTGCAGCTTAGCCTCATGTTCAACTCAAATATTATATGTAGCGTTTACTATCCAAGTCAGTCTGCGCCTTAAATTGACTTATTGGGTAAATTTACAAGCTGACTCCGAACATTGTAGTCTAGGCAAAAATAAATAATATGTACTTTAAAAAAACTAAAAAACATGCTTTATATAAAATGCAACTAAAATATGTGTATTTATCCACTATTTTCAATTTAAATTTATTTTCTATTTTTAGTTGAATTTTATAAAAAAAAGCGTGGGGTGTAGAAGAATTTTTATTTAAATAATATCTTAAAAAGCACCCCACGCTTTTTTTACTATAAAATATATATTTTTGTTACACTATTTTCAATTTAAATTTATTAAAAATTATTTTCAAATTTTTAGTTGAATTTTCTATAAAAGCGTATTTTTAAAACTAGTAAGTACTTTAACATCAATTCCTGCCTTATCAACTATAGATAAAAATTATATAAATTGACAAAAATCTTAGTTTGCAAATTTTATAATGGAATTATCTTATCAAATTAGTGTATTGTCATCGGTCCTCGATAAATCTACAAAGTTTGAATGAAATCTGGCCGTTTAAAGTGGGTCAAAATCGCGTCTGAAGGAGTCAGTTACAAACATACATACAAACATACAAGTGAAGCTAATATAAAACGTATATAAAATTAAAAACCTTCTTGGCAAGAATACCAAATTAGGAATATTTAGCTAAAGAGAAAGCTACTAACAATCTCATTGCAGATTGTTGTTAAGTTTTGACCTAAATCCCCAATCCTCAGAAGAAATAACTATTGTTAATTAATATCCGTTTTGTGTCCGGAGAAGCTAGGTAGTTGAGCTGAGGCCCCGGAGTCCGTACCTGACCGATGGATGACCGGTGGGATCCGACAATAGATTACATCCAAACCGCGGCAGGTGGCCCGGCCCCGCCATCGCGTGAGCCCATTCATAGTCCGCGCATATCTACCATTCAGTTTTATGCGCCTTTTATAATGCATTTTGAACTTTACAGCTTTTTAAGAGACAATAAATCATTCGGGTTTTATTGAAAAATAATACTTCCTCATGTTTCCTGGTTTAGTTTATGAACAAGTTTGTGTTGGCGGAATTTAATAAATAAATAAATAAACACACTATTTGCCGGTAAAAGTCCCACAAAAATAAAGGAGATAGGCGGAACAAAGAGACAGATTTTTTTTTTGTGTTTAAGTTGCTGTTAAAATATAATAATAATAATATTGACACACTTATACAAAAAATTCTCTTGCCCCAAATTAGGCATAGCCTGTGTTATGGGTTAACGTTATGGTGGAACGATATATTTAATACAATATACTTACTTAAACATACATAAATACATATATACAAACATCCATGACTCGGAAACAAACATCCATATTCATCATATAAACGTTTGTACCTACCGGGATTCGTACCCGGGACCTCTAGCTTAGTAGGTAGGATCGCTAACTAATGTGATTTTGAAGTTATCATTTATTTATTTCTATTTCTGCCGTGAAACAATAATGTATAAACATTATTGTGATTAGGTCTAAAGGGCGCCGTATCTAGTAAAATTACTGGGCAAATGAGACTTAACATCTTGTCTCAAGGTGGCAAGCACAATTGTAGTGCCGCTCAGAATTTTTGAGGTTTTTCAAGAGTCCTGAGCAACACTGCATTGTAATGGGCATGGTGTATCAATTACCATCAGCTGAACGTCCTGCTCGCATCGTCCCTTATTTTCATAAAAAAAAAGTTTTAAACAGTACCTTCAATTTTATTTATATGTCAGTATGATGATATATATACAGCTGATATTTTTATTCATAAAAATTTGCTTATGAACACATTAACAGAGTTTTGCTATCACCAATAATAATTGCCATATCTAACGAATTACGTGAAAGAAGTCGATCTAATACTTTCCAAATGGACCTGAGCTTTATAGGAGCTACACCTCAATAGAATATACAATAAAGATAATCTCTATAATATAACTATTAACAGCCGAAACTTAAAAGCACAAAGTTTTTATATTAGGTCATTGACGTCATGTTTCAGTATACTAGAGCTTGGCGCCAGTGCGCAGGCGCAGTGATAATGGCGCCATTTGCGGACCAGATGATATTGTTGTGATACTCTCTGGCGTTATTATATTATTATATATAACAACTGATTCACACATACAATCTCTATCAATAACAAACTGTTTCGGATCTACAAACTCGCTCTATTTTAGTTTATTTATTTATTTGTGTATAACTATGGTAGCGACGGCTTTTTTAACGGATAAATTTCGTTAAATATTTAGGCAATCACCAATGTTCGCTCAAAAATGCGCGAAGAATCCTAATGATTGTTCATGGAAATATATCTATTGACCATAGGGAGTGACATAACAATACATATTGCAACAACACTTGGTAAACACGATAAAGCTAACGTTCGTAAAGAGGATTTGACATGGGGAGAAGAGTGGTTCGAAACTACCAGCCGATTTTAAAATCATAAAATAACAAAATTTGTGTACTTCTACTACCATTGTAGAAAAGCAAGAAACAATTAGCCAAGTGCGAGCAGTGATCTCAGTAATGCGAGTTACTGTCTAACCATACTGCTGACATACACACGGACTGTCGCTCTGTCTACATGTCATGAGAATTAGTATCACGCCCAATAATCTGATCAGCTGCCTATTTTTTTTTGGCTTCAAACAGTCGCAAAGTTACAATTTTAATGTTATTTTATTACTTTGCGGAAATCCATAATTATCCAAATTATTTGAGTTTTCTTTAGTGTTAATTCCGCCAATGTTTGTCTTTAAATAAGGGTATAAAATATATATAATTAGGGTATAAAATAACGGTTTCCGGCTCATTTGATTCAGTCTCGTGCCAGATATTGGCGAGTCAACACGTTCTGAGGATGCCTCGTGTAGCGGCGAATTGTTTAAAGACAAATATTGGTGGAATTAACACTAAAGAAAACTCAAATAATTTGGATGTTATTATTACTAAAGAGAAGACTTATAATGCCGATAATTACATACAATCATAAAATGTATCACTTATTAAGATTATAACACGTGGTGCACCACCTGCATGGAGCAGCTTGCCTCATCTGCACCAACATTTGCCTAAAAGAAATCAACAAAAACTGCAGACACAGTAGCATCACACACCGTATTGTCAGCAGTCTCATCAAAAGCACGCTCCATTTGAAACAGGAATCAAATATCACTGAACATCTGCCGACAACAATAATCCAGATGTTTCGGCTATTGGAGGCTATTTGTGTTTTAATATAACATAATTGATTAACTCAGGTTCATTTCAAATGAAGATCTTGTAATTGTATTACTGCGGAGGTTAATTGTCCATACCAAATGTATGTTCATTAAGATATCCAACTGAACCAAATCAAATTTAACTTGAGAGTTGTAATTTTATGCAAATACATACTATACATTATACTAACATCATAAAATATGACTTTCTTAATGATACCACAGATTTGGAATGGAGCTACCGCCCTCAGGCTATTAAATAATAAGTTTAATTGTACAATATTACTTTGTAAACATATTTTTTCGAGGAAAAAAAGCTCGCTGAGTTTGTTGCGCCCGTTCTTTTCAGGTCTGAGGCATAATTTTTGGAATGGGTGGAAGTTTGTGACTTTCAATAAGTGATGTCACATCCTATTTTGAATAAATATATAATTGAATTTAAATTTGAATCAGCTACAGATCAGACACTTGCTCTGTACGAATTCCTACTAATATTATAAATGTAAATATAAGTTTGTTTGCTACGCTTTTACACCGTAGCTACTGAACCGATTATGCTGAAATTTGGTACAATGATAGACTTGAGCTTGGGAAAGGACTTAGGTTACATGGTTCCCGCGGGATTTGTGAAAAAAGCTATAACTATACGAATAGTAGGTTTATTTTGCCATAGCAATCTTCCTCTAAGAGATCCTTGGTAAGAGACCTTCTATAATATGTTGGGAACGGGAACGAAAACGGGAATCAGAACTAGAATAGGACATGAGATAATCTTCAATTCCAAACTTGCTTGATATTTTTAAAAACCCTTTATCTACGCGGATGAGGTCGTGGGCATCAGCTAGTATTTAAGAAGAAAGATAAATTATTATATAATTATTTAAGAAGAAGAAACCCCTTAATTGATAAGAATAATTTTCATGTTAACATTTTATTTAACTTATAAAAATTTTAGGCAACACTCTTCATATAGAATTATTAATAACTTGAAATACCATATGTGACAACACATTATTACCCTCATTATTTACGACATGCCCATAACAATACAGTGCCGCAGGATATTGGAAAAATCCAAATATTCTGAGCGGTACTACAACTAAACAAATAAATAAATATTATTTAATTACACAAATACAATTTGAAAAACACAATTTTATGAACGATGCCGCACTCAAACCCACGACCTCTGGCGTTCCGTGCCAGTGCTCTAACCATCTGAGCTAACCGTTCGAGTGACGTATCGTCATAAAATCTTGTATGCTTTGTTCAACTCTCAGGTTATGGCTTCATCTACAGGATCTACTTTACAACTGATAACCTGTTCAACCCCATTATTTGTATCTTAGGAAATTGAATTGAGATGTCGCTCTTGTAAATCTAAACAATTTGTTATGTTAATGTAATAGAAGTGAGGGTTATCACTTCAAAAAAACAATTATATATGCTAGGTACTAACGAAAGAACTTGCAGATTTTGCCTTGAGGCCGATGAAACGCCTCTTCATCTCCTCAGCAATTGCGGCCAAATAATGCATAAGCGTAACACCATTATTGGCGATTATGCCTTACTCCCAGATGCTGTTGATGCTGCAATACTCGCGTCAAGAAGATACTACGGTTCGTAGATGCGGCAGGGCTTGGCGACGATCTATAAGTATGAGTGACGAACACAATAGTTCAATTCTGGACGCGGTGTTACTACGACCCAAACAGGACTAGGCATATAGCCAGCCTCTGCAAATAATAAAATAATAATATAATAGGTACTTATTAGTCCCTGCACTTCATGTTAGATATATAAAAGCTACCCCGTATCGTATAGTTAGCGCGTGTGACGGGTGCGTGTTGATTTTTGTAGGACGTTTGTTATCTCAGGCACGTTCACGTAACAAGGAAATATAAATCTTCTCTAAATTGATTATTAAAGCGGCAAAAGGTAAAATTATCCCTCAACGGCCACGATTACAATGATGTTTTCACAACAAATATGTTTTTACACAGTTTCTTATCAGTTAATAGATTTGTGTAATCGTTGAGTATCGTTATAATATTATGTAGATGAACATCTTTTGTATTTTGGTAGAGTTCTCGTGACAGGCATCGTCATGCTCGCTTAATGCCACTGCTTGTGGTGGCGACGTGGGGCGGGTCGTTCCCTTCCTTAAAATATAGTCGAGGGAGGCGATGGCTGGTCCATGCGTCATGTTCGTGAACGGGTGCCGCTTGTGATGGCGGGATGATCCTCTCACCGGGAAATCTGATGTATGTTTTTTATTTCTTTTATATTTCTGTTTTTTTTTTTAATCTGCCTTCCGAACAAGTTGTAAGAAGACATATTTCAAGTGTAATGCAATTTACCTATGAAATAAAAATATTTTTGTTTGTTTGTTTGTGAGGTGAAAAGATAGAAGACAAGTATTATAAGAATAAAAATATTGTTTAGTGACAGTGTAGGTTGTTTTTTTATCTTTTAACCACTGTTCTATATAAGTGATACCAGTGGGAGACTAATTTGCACCGGATGCCGGCTAGATTATGGGTACCACAACGGCGCCTATTTCTGCCGTGAAGCAGTAATATGAAAACATTGTATTTCGGTTTGAAGGCGCCGTAGCTGTTGAAATTACTGTGCAAATGAGACAACATCTTATGTCTCTGGTGACGAGCGCAATTGTAGTGCCACTCAGAAATTTTGGGTTTATCAAAAATCCTGAGCGGCACTGCATTGTAATGGGCATGGCGTCTCAATTACCATCAGCTGAACGTCCTGCTTGTCTCGTCCCTTATTTTCAAAAAAACAATTTCAAGATATATAGATTTTACTCAAAGAAAAACTATTAACTAAGTAAGTTACAAGTGCCCGCGCCATATCGTACCCAGGACCATTGGGTATAGAGTACAGACAAGACAAGGGACTTTTGATGAAGGAATCGAGTGAAGACTCAAAACAAAGGTGGCGACGATAAATCAACGGAAACGGTGCTGTGATAGAACCCGCATTTTATGGTGTTTCTACCAGTGAATATACAGCAATGTACGACATTCGTTTTCACGACAACTCTATTTTTGTAATCATAGTAGCTGACTGTATGATCACGCAATAAAATTTCAACAATTCTATTTGTCTATTCCCCAAAATTTCATAAATATGTGCATAAAAAAATATTGCGTTGATTGAAACAAAGTACAAGTCAATATATGTTTGTATGAAATTTATCAAAATAAAGGATTGTGTGGTTTTATGAAACCACGGTAAAAGTGAACTTTTTTTTTTAATTTTAGTCATTTCACTAAAAAATTTTGGAATAATATTCCATTAAGGGTATAAAAATCGCTTTATCAATCTTTATTTTATACTTGGAAAATTGGAATGATTATGGGAAATAATAAAAGTAGACTTAGTCTCCAACTAATATTTTTATTGAACTCTGTGTCTTAGCCCTGGTTAAAAATATTGAATAAAAGTTTCACTTTAATAAATAAAAACATTTACATTAAACAAACTAAATAGCGTGGAGCACTGGCGCAAATGAGTAATAGTCTATACACTACACGGTCAGCTACTGCGAACTATAGGCGCCGCCCGACCGTCACGCGACATGCAACACACAGACGAAAAAGTTTGAGACGATGTTATAAAAGTTTCACTTTAATAATTCATAAGTGGCACTAAGTCAAGATCACTTTGTATTTTCGTTGATTAACGCGAGTGTTTCACGTTTAAATAAAAAAGCTTTTAATACAACCAGGGGGACCCCCTGAAAACGACATCTGGAAAGGTCTTGCAACTTCGGGTTAACTAAAATAATTATAAAATTGTAACTTTTACGCCAAAATCTAATGTTAAAACACAGTTACAATTGAACGCGTTTTAATCCTTTAAAAGTATTTTATTTAATCAAGGTCACTTTGACAGTCAATCCGTTACGTTGAAGTCTTGAGACAGCAACCCCTCTCGGTCTGATATGACGCGCACAACTTTTGATTGAAACAATATTACGTTTTGTTACCTTATCTTTTACTTATGTTTCTTTCTCCCGACCGATACCGAGTGGTTGTATGAATACGTTGTATGTGAGATGACTAGTATAGTTTACTGTCGATACATTCAATATACAAACTAAAATTTTTATAAAGTCTGTGAAAAAGTATTTAATTAGCTCAATGCGACTGCGTTCAATTTAGTAAGTTAATTGATATTAACAATTCATTTACTACAATTTTCTTTTTGAGATTCCTCGTAGGTTTACCAATGAGGCTTCTTTACACAGAGTGCGAGCTAGGTGCGGAGAGCGGGGCCTTTTTCTGTCGCAAAGCTATCCAAATGTATTAAATTTTCTTAGTTGTTAATTCCTCCAATATTCGTCTTTAAACAATTCATCGGCAGCCTCAGGAGATGTTGGCTCGAGACTCACTCAAACTCAGAGTATTGGCGGAAATAACACTCAAGAAAGCTCAAAACATTTGGATTATTATGGATTTCCGCAAAATAACTCCTACTTCAATAAATCTGCCGCAAAGCAATAACGTGAAGTACGATTTGTGCTTCGGTCTGAAGGACGCCGATAAAAAGGAGCCCGCTGAGATTCTTGCGCAAGTTTTTCTCAGGTATACTTTTTCGTAACAACAGGGATCGAGATATACGTTGCTGGCCTCAAAGGTTATTATGATTCGATGCTGCCTGCAGACTTAACTTGGGAAGAAACTTACTACTTAGCTAATTCCTTCGGGCTTGTAACTTAATTGCACAATGAATGTGGAGTGATTTTATCATTTGAGTCAATAATGTAATGCTCCGTGATAAGCTGACACTGTTTCCTCGCTTCAATGATCTAATTTAGTCCGTTATCACCGCAGAGAAGTTTCTTTCGTAAGTTCCTGCGTCGCGTGTGTGGCAACCATTTTATAGCTTTCAAATATCCGTGATGGTAAGTTTGAGACTATAGTTTGAGAGCTGAGAATTTATTAACGCATGATTCACAAGCGGCTTTCTTAAACGATTTCAAGTAGAAACGTGAGTAGAAATATATTTTAGGGACTAGGAGAGTATTGTGCTGTCAAATAAAAAAGTCTCACGCATCGATACCGCGAACAATGTTGTGCATACAGAAGTTTGTCACTCTACCGTTCCAGGAAATGTTTGTAGTTGGAACGATTTAGTATACGTGATTGTAATGCCCAGAGGAGTGACCACGCCATCAGCTCTACATAGAATAGTAATAAGACCTGCTTAGATTTATATCTGAACATGTTACGAGCAGGTACTAAGTTATAATTGTAATGGCTTTAGAATTCCATAAAATAGAATATATTACTACAATATAGTAGCAATAGCTGCCAGGACTTATAAAACCAGTGACCAGTGAGCAAGACGTTTGAAATAACGTTCAAATATGGACGAAACTCAAAAAATTCTTGAATCTTGAAAAGTCAAAAGTTATTCATATTTGATCGTTAAAATACAGTAATTGGATACCAACGAATATCCAACGATCTAGAGGGTGCGTCTATACATAATCCGTGGTTTATTGTGTGTGAGTGTATTTATTGTCTCTCCAATACACAGTTATGATAATAGTAACAAGGCACACTTGATCCCGGATTACAGATTAACACTCTGGGATAATGTGAAATACGGACTCTAATTTTCATTTCTTACAATTGCGTTTACTGTCTGTTGCAATGCAGTGCCGCACAGGATAGTTGATCGGAATTGCGTTCGTCACTTTGAGACATAAGATGTTAATTCTCATTACAGGCTACGGTGCCTTACACACTAAAACACAAATCTTACTTGTAAGCAATACTGCTTGAAGGCAGATACCCCCTAAGACCCAGTTAGGCATCCTGTGCTAAGAAGCCTGTGACTGGTGAATATAATTTGCTTACGGAACAAATTATGCTTTTATACAATTGAGATTAATCGTTGTAGGGCACATATTTCTATTCAATTTATTCTGAGATGTTTATAATTTTTTTTATGACAATTAGGGACAAGACGAGCAGGACATTCAGCTGATGGTAATACAGTACCGCTCAGGATTCTTTAGAAAAACTCAAAAACTCTAAGCGGCACAACAATTTTAAAAGTATTTTATAAGTAATATGATAAATAAATAAAAATAAAAATAAATTGCGCTCGTCACCTTGAGACATAAGATGTTTAGTCTCATTTGCCTAGTAATTTGACTAGCTACGGCGCCCTTCAGACCGAAACAGAAATAATGCTTACACATTATTGATTCACGGCAGAAATAGGCACCGTTGTGGTTACCATAATCTAGCCGGCATCCTGTGCAAAGGAGCCTCCCAATTGCGATAATAGCTGGTATGTCCTAATAGCCGATACTTGCGGAAACTGTTATATATGGCATAGTTTAATATTACAATAATTCAAGTATTCGCTAATTGAACAGCTTAATTGGTGCCACACAATATAACTAATACTATACTACTATGTATATTAATGTAATAAGTAATATATAGTGGAAATAAGAACTTATTGTACTAATAATAAAAAAAATAACTAGGACAAGATACATAGAATTGTCATAAACTCATGTATTAATAAAATTAGATGCAGCCGTTGCAACACAGCTTGTAAATAAATTATTTACTGCTGGTATTTTTCCAGAATTACTTAAACTGTCTATGGTCAAACTTTTCAAAAAGGATGCGACAGATAATATGAACAACGATCGCCCAATCCCATCTCAAACATACCGGTTGAATCAAAATTATTTGAGAACAGTATGCATGAATATTAGAAAGTTTCAATAAAAAGATCAATATAGTCAAAGAACCAATGATTTCCAAAGGAAATGTCCAATGCTCTGTCGTCATACACGTTAATTAAAACTATATCAAACAATAATGAAAATAAACTAACTACAGCATTATTTCTTGATCTTTCAAAAGCGTTTGACTACTTATAGTATCCCATATTATTTAAAAAAAATGTAAAGTTTGAAATTAGAAGCAACAGCTATAAATGGATATCATCATATTAAATTAATAGAAAACAACAAGGAGCAATCTCAAATATCTGTAGGCAGCAAAAATACCTTAAAATATATTATTCTAACTTTGAAATCAATACAAATGGAGCACCACAAGGCAGCGTCTTAGAAGCTTTATTGTTCTTTTACCACATAAATGACATTGCTAACAATTTTAACTAAAGATGCTTATTAGAGTATGTCGATGAGATTTCAATTAAAGTAAAACTAATGTTAGTTTAAAATGCATAAAAATGATTGATTAATAAAAAAAAAATCAAAATAAAAATAAAAATCAGTAAACAACATTCAACTGGACATTAAAATATAAAAGAAATAATTACACAAAATTCTTAGTGCTAGCAGCTAGTACTACATGTAAATTTTAATTGGAAAGAACATGGTAATATGATATGCAACAAACGTAACAAGTTTTTGTATTAAACTGTAGACATCATATTGTGTGCATAACAATTATTACTACTATTTCAGATCAAAGCATCACAGCAGAGTGGCGCAGTGGAAGCGTGCTGGGCCCATAACCCAGAGGTCCGTGGATCGAAACCACGCTCTGCTAAGTATTTTTTTTTTATATTACACTATTTATTTATTACATTATTTACTGTTAAAACACTACCCATTTTATTATTCGAACCCACGTTTTAGATCTTAAATTAAACTATAAATTTAATTATTATAATTTCAAGACACTACCAAAAAATAAAGCTATTTTTATTATAAACATGAGCATCAAATTATGTTCTAAACAGCCATAAAAGGTAACACACGAAAATTCCCTTAAATTGTAACTCTACCCCAAGCACAGGCCTTTCTGATGACGGCCACTCCCTATTTTACGACGGTGAGGGTTTGTCCCTCAGGGAAACTAAGCATTGCGTGTTTCGTTCAAAAAAATCATTACATTAATTCACTCATGCCTACAATTAAAATTATTAAAAGATTCACAATATTTTTGTCAATAATAATTATCAGGACTTTTTATCTTTGAATCTTTAATTACATACTGGCAAACTGGCAAAGATTAAATTAATAATTTTTGGTCCTACCGGTTTTGCATCTTAAATTTTAATACTATGTAATTTAATACCAATCATTGTGAATAATTTTATTTTATTACGATTTTTGACTGTAATAACAATCACTTACAGTTTTCAACACTTATTAGTTTAAAAATATTTTTAAACTAATTGTAATCCAGCTTCCTACCGAGCATAAATAGTCCAACAATACGTGCAAGTTTATATAATCAGATTGTTATAGATATGTATAGACAATCACTCAAAGAAAATTTATAGTAATATATGTAATAGGTATTTATGACAGTTCATTGTAAGTAAATTTATCAAAAGAATGTTCGTTATTATAAGATCGTTATTATTCACTAGAATAAATGATTTAGAATAATCCTACTAAGGATTCATAAGATACGAAATAGCTTTAAGGGTAAATGTAAACACTTTATAATAATAAAGTACACTAAGGCCTTGTTCCCACTATGCCGGACCGGTAAATCTGACGGAAACCGGACACCGGACAGAATGTTCACATTACACCGGATCCCGGATCTTCTTCGGTCTTATCCAACAGAACAGGTATCTCTTGGACAAGCGTAATTAAAGTTTCTGGTTGAATGTCCATGCTACACGTCTTCTTTTATTAGAAAATGCGAGCCGAATCACGTGAGGGGAGCACGAGCGGGGGACAGATGACGGCGCAAATTCGTTCACATTACTACGGTCCGGTGGTTTGACCGGCATTTCGCAGTGACAAAACGCTCGGTAAAAATGCCGGGCTCAGTATTTTTTCCGGATCCGGCATAATGAGAACAGCTTCATATATATTCTTTAGCCATTAGCTCTTCCGGCAGTTTAACCGAACCGGTAAATCTGCCGGTCCGGCATTGTGGGAACCCGGACTAACACTTGACACACACACTGTCGGACTTCAGAAGAGAATACTGAGATAGCTTCTTGCACCGTTTCTTCTCTCTCAGAGCACTATTTATTTCCGAAGCGTTGTTAGTAATGGATATAATGAAGGAACAATTTTCATATTTTAAAACTTTTATCATCGCGTAACTTTAAACATTGCAATTATTATGATGGGTACTCACGATATATGTTAATAGAATGGACGTCGTCAGTAGTGTGTGTCGAGAACTAGGTCTAGGGAATCATAGACCAAAACGAATTAGGCGCCACGTGGTCAGATTGATGTACAATTAGTGTCAACTGTCAAGTGTCAATGTGTCATGAGTTTCTCGATGGCCGCCGCCGCCGATGCAATTGGATCGAAATATCCGCACCGGCAAATCAATAAAATAAATATCGTGAGTACCTACCAGTCATAATAATTAGAACTTTCATATTATCGAATAAAAATATGTAGTACCTCCCTTAGTATTATCTAGATGACTTTACGAACACTTCACCCAGCTTACCCTTCATAGCTTGTGCTCGGATACATAATAATAAAGAAGTAATAGATAATGTAAAAATATTCATTAATTTCAATTATTACTATTACCTTAACATATTTGATTAAACAATCTATCTATTGGTACTCTGTAGTCTGTGATTATTTTGTCAGTAGGTTTTTGAGAGAAACTGTAATTTTTAAACATTATTCTATTTTTCATTAATAGTAACAAACACAGTCAAGCTGTAAAATGGCTGTTTGAATCATTAAATTGATGAAGAACTAATGATGTTAGTTATTTATAAATAAAACATACTTTTAGAGAAATAACATTACATAATACGCCATTAAAATCACTTAAGTACCATGACTACGATTAATTTCACTGACTCAGACTCAGTAGTTAGGTAGGTAATTGTGAGAACTGAGAAAACAATTTATATGAATAGACTTATATGTACATGTCGTAGGTATATTGTCAAAGCCGTGATATTACATTGTCACTAGTGATACTATAATTAAACGGTAGTTTGTCAATCGACTTCATTTCTTACAATTTAACGGCCTGGATTTAGTGACATTGTAATGTCACGGGTGCACTATAGTGAAATTTATATGCAATTTCCATCTGAAATTATTACTGTAATAGTAGTGATCAAGGGCGGATTCGGTTCTGTCACACGCCGGCCGCTCGTGGCACGCTACGCTCAGCTCGTGTGTTGTGAATAACAATGTTAATTTGTTTTGGGACTAACTAGTGTACAAAAATGTCACTAAAACCGTTAAATTGTAAGAAATGAAGTCGATTCACAATGTACCGGTTAAATATAGTATCACTATTATAGTGAAATTGTAATATCACGGCTTTGACAATATGCCTGCGAAATATTATATACCATCACAATAATACTGTCCTGACTGACAGATTTATCAGCGCAGATCTCGCACTGAGCTTTAAATTTTCAATTTTGCAAAAAGGTTACTCAAATGATTAAAGCACTAAGAAAGGATTTCTACAAATTATATTAATGGATGTTCGATATAACTAAGTTGAGAAGTAATATTTCATATACCTACCAGAGTTACTTATACCATTATTATATTCTCTGACACAATCAAGTGGTTTTTTGCAAGTCATCTAAATAGATTAAAACTTTAGTTACCTAATTAGAAAATCTAATTAATTAATTGTTATTCATGCAACACTGTTAGGTATTCGTGTCAATAGATTTATTGACTGCGTCCAAATAGGGGTTAGGGGAAAGCTAAACTCAGTTAAAGCATCACTAACTGCTTTCATACTAAATAAGTGCAACCATACTATTAAAATTCATATCCAAATAGCGAAAAAATACCTCTAGTCTGACCTGTCGATAAAATAACAGTTGCATTAACTTACTTTACATCTGAGCAAAAGATATTTTTAATAAGAAACGAGTTGAAGACTTACAAATTTAAAACATAACATGAGTCAG
Organism: Leptidea juvernica; assembly: GCA_949711755.1. Lineage (NCBI taxonomy): Eukaryota > Metazoa > Arthropoda > Insecta > Lepidoptera > Pieridae > Leptidea > Leptidea juvernica. Next base: position 2,415,766 of record CATIXQ010000031.1, read on the forward strand.
CGGTAGGCTTGTATGTTCCGCTTAACAAACACGTGTTCTTTCAATAATACCAGTGAAACGATCACAATTATTTTTAGAATAACATACGAATGTATTTATAATCAGCATTCCCGGTTATAAATCAGATTATAAATGTTAATTATGATTTATGAGCGATATCTTTTACTGACCACCCAAATATATTGAAATTTATATCGAAATGGTTATATTGCAATATTATTCAAGTTTTACCGCATTATACTAACTTATGGGCTTTTCATGTTCATAACTCTATGGATATGATTGCGTTCTACGTTTCCTCCGTAATCTGTAGTCGGTTTGACTTTTAACGGCCGTTTTCAATAAGCTATCTATCCTTAGTTTAACTTAGTAACGGCCGTTCCCAATATACTGGGAATTCCCAATATATTGGGAACGGCCGTTAATTTATGACATCTGCCTCACGAGCCTGGCCATGTAAGTATTTTGCTGTTTGTTTGTCTGTCAAGTTGAGCAATTCATCGGCTATATATTATGCTGTGCGTGTACGCGTGACGTCATTGAATTTCAACATTGAACAAACAACGCCGCAAAGGAACACACACATGCATTTTGTTCCCATTTCCCGAGCAAACAATTATCATTAGATTCATTTGGATTCCAAATGTCACGATTGCATTACATTTTACAGTTTCATTCGACATGTCTCGTGTTCCCTACAAGTCCCCGCCAGACTGCGTCAGTGATGAGCTTGCGACCAGTCGGCCCCTATACGTCAACATTTAATTTAATTGAAATACTTCAAATGCAACAGTTAACGATGATTAATTGAGTTTTGATTAAAATTTTAAGATCTGAACAATAAAGCGGTCTTCTTGGTTCTTTGGCAATATAAAACTACATTGTATTAACTTAAATTTTTATGAACCTTTCCACACCACTCTAGGCAGATATTAAATATACAAATGATTTAAGTTTTCTTTAGTGTTGATTCCGCCAATATTTGTTTTTAAAACAATTCGACACCTGGTCTCGTGCCATAATTTGGCGAGACAACACGTCCTAAGGATGCCTCATGTAGAGGCGAATCACGTGTCGAATTGTTTTAAAAACAAATATTGGCGGAATTAACACTAAAGAAAACTTAAATCATTTGTATAATTATGGATGTCCGCAAAGTAACGCCTTATTCAATAAATTTTCAGATATTAAATAATTCACAGTAGTATCCAGGTGCTAGTGCTATATAAAAATGTATTTAGGTACGTAGAATAAAATAGTCACTGAATTAATTACGGATGTATACACCGTAACTTTACTATCAGAAACCTAGGCGCGTTATGAAAAAATGATGAGAGTGAAATTTAAAGATGCGCGCGCATCACTGTAAGTTGTAACACAAAAGTAATAGATTGAAGTTGGTTCCTAAAATTTTCTGACGTTTGCCTCATAGGTACGTAATTTTTTTTTATTTCTTCGTCCATGATTAGGACAGGCAAAGGGTTGCAGCCCATACAGCCAAGCCATCTTTGCAACATTTTTACAATATTGTTCTTTCTACAAACATAGAATATCGCGAGGAATAAATAATTTTAAGGATTTTTGCTTTGTTAGGCCAAAGAAGTATAACTCTTGCATCCATACATAAGTACCTACACACACACTTTTTTTGTATATCTGTGTTTCCTGGCTCCTCTTATGGTTGGCTAATTTCAATAGGACTTTAAATTGGGAAACAAACAAAACACTTCAATATGTTGATCTTCTTAATAATTTATTTCTTAATTATTGTAACTTCTCCTAACCCTCGTATAGTATTATTGAATGTTCCCCTGGCATGACATATTGATGGGTCTGCGTGTCATCGCCTGAGATAACGGGTGGTGGAATGAGTGACAGAGCTGGTGATAGCCGGGTCACGCCTCTCATGAGAAATGCTATAATTGTTCAGCGGTTTGCCAGATGCATGCATGTGATGCGCTAATGTCGATTTCAAGAGCTTCAAGAGAGATTGGGATATGTTTTAACATATTTTTATCGCGAATACCTTTTTTATTTGTTAGTTAAGTTCTTGTTTTACTCAATTTCACATATATCAAGCTCACATTTGTCTTATATTTACAATTACAAGTAGGTAATGATTAACTAAAATAAGAGTGGAAATGAATTTCTTACTGCTTCTAATTTCAGCTCAACTATCCGAAGTTTTGATAAACCGTTCTAAATGAATGAATTAAAGACATGAATGCGCAGAAGATAACAATAAGGTTTCTTTGGCGGAGAGCAATGGGGGGCATGCGTAAATCACATGCAGTTCACAATAGTTTTTATTTCATGTAGGGGTAGTTAATTTCAATTAGTACAAAACAAGGTATGGGGGTAAAACCGGGACATGGCCGTAACACTCTTAAATTAATTTCAAAATTCCGCGCGCTTTGTCCGTGCAGTTAGCCAACTTGAATAGTTCGTCAACAGAAGTTTGTTGGCCAGCGCGCGTGAAATAGAAGTATTTGGCAACACCAGATCCAGTGACCATTGGGAGTAATGTCTGACATGCAAAAAATGGGCTCATGAAGGCTGTACAGGCTGGGAACCCGAGGAGCTGGACCAATTCAAAGTGCTTCAGATGTCAGGGGTAAGTCGGGTATAAAATAAGAGGGAACCCGGCTTTGGTACAAGCATGGGGCAAAAGCGTTAAACGGAATGGATTAGATGTGTATATTTTTTAATATTCATATTTGTTAAACAATTAACCTCATTGTTATACTTAAAAGAGGAGTAGTCTTACTAAACGAATTTTAATAAATCTGATTTGTATTAATTAAAATGTACTTTTAATTGATCTTGCCCACTTTCCCCTAGCAAAAATTTTCTCAGATTGCGGGCTGTGTTGATATACGTAGAAAAGATATATTTTACATATCAAACGATAAACAATTATTACAAATAGTGAACCCCTGCCTTAAGAGGTACTTATCTCAGGTGTGGTTTCAGTTGACATGACGAGGTCATTTTCGACACAAATTATTGATAATAAACAAAATAGTTTGCATTACAATAGAAAATTCTTATACAAGGGCGGAAAGTCTTTAATAACACCCGTGTATCACACGATGTTTTCAAAAAACAAATCAGAGAATTAAATATGTTTATTTCAATATGCTTTCAGAATTTTGCGAGTTTTTGTTACGTGTTGTATATCTATCCTATGTTATTATATATATATATATATGTATGAAAACTCCTTGCCAATTTCCATTTCAATCGACTTTTAATTTAAAACTAAACTGTAAAAGTAATGATCGAACTCGTAAAAGAAAGACTCGATCGTGTAAAAGAAAGATAAGACCTATGCAATAGATATAATTTTCAAATCATAATTAAAGCCTCTGAAAATAAGTCATGTTTAATTTAGACCTTGTAGTTATTATTTTCCAATTGTCCATTCCACTTCTCTGACTGCCACAGCCTGTATTGGCATACTTGGCGTCGATATATCGAGCGACGTTCAGTTCCGTGGTCAATTGGAAGAGAAGGCCATTGCGTAGAGATGTGGGTTCTCTCTGCATCTTCTACCGCATTTATCACGGGGAGTGCTCAGAGAAGCTGTTCGGGTTGATTCCAGCGGCCGAATTCCACCACCGGACATTACGTGCAAAGTACCATCCGCATCACGTAGACGTCTGGCATTTCACAACTTCTTGCCTCGCACAGCCACTTTGTGGAATCAACTACCGGCGGCTGTCTTCCCGATCAGATACGACTTAGGGACCTTCAAGAAAAAAGCATACTCCTTAAAGGCCGGCAACGCATTTCCTGTTGTTGCGGATGGCCATGGGCGGTTGTCTCACCTCTCCCCATCCCGTGAGCCTCTTGCCCGTTTGCCCCCTCTCATATAAAAAAAAAATTGTTTTTGTGTTAGGTAATTCTATTAATATATATGATACTGAATGAACTAATTACAATAACATCTCAACAATTTGATGGTGCATATTTCGTATATCTGGATACAATTCGATATCCAGTTATATTACCATCAGGTATAATATATTCTGTGAGTACATAACTATTGATGCAAGTATTCAATTCGTTATTATACACGTCATATAAATCAACTACAAATAACTTATATCAATGACCAATTTTTATATTTTTCACACACAGAAGCCGACAGCACGTTTGGAAAGTTCAGAACCCCCACGAAGTAAATCAACAAGCAATGTAAAAATACTATTTTAAGGCGTTGATTATTTAGTAGCTAGCTGCAACATATAGAAGGACAATGTATGACTAAGTTACATAAATAGATACTATTTGTTAGTTCGAGGGCAACATACACTTAACAACTGCTAACTGGTTGGTGAAAAATAATTTAAAATGGCTTTTGGCGAAACCATTTAAGTAGAGCATTTACATTTAGCTACACTTAAGCCGATTGCAATTTATGGTTTCAAATAATCAAGGAATTCAATACAAGGATTAAAAGTATCAAGATCTAGCAATTCGTACGTGCACTCGCATCAGTCACTTGGCTTATGTTGGCTACCTGTGTGTTACAGGAGTGGGACGCGCCAGCACACTACATACTAAAAAAATTGTTATGTTTCTAAGTGATAACCCTAGCTTCTGGGATTAATAACACAACTAAAATTTGAAAACAAAATTTATGTACGATGCGGGACTGTTTAATTAATCCCAGAAGTGAGGGTTAACACTTTTAAACATAAGAAATTGTTAAGATTTGCAAGGGCGACATCTCAAGTCGATTTCCTAATATGCAAATATAACTGTAGAGTAGATCCTGTAGATGATGCCACAACCTGAGAGTTGAACAGAGCATACAAAATTTATCAACGATACGTCACTAGAACGGTTGGCTCAGTTGGAAGAGCGCCCTCACGGAACGTTTGTATATTATATGTTTGAAAACAAAATTTATGATCGATGCGGTACTCGAACCCACGACCTCCGGCGTTCCGTGCCGGTCCTCTATCCAACTGAGCCAACCGTTCGAGTAGCGCATCGTTATAAAATCTTGTATGCTTTGTTCAACTCTCAGGTTGTGGCTTCATTTAAAGGATCAATCAGAAAAAAGATAATTGCTCTTGTATATCTAAACAATTTGTTATGTTTTTAAAGTGATAGCCCTCACTTCTAGGATTAATACACAAATAAAATTAAAAAAAAAAAACAACATTTTATGGCTACCGTTAATAAAAACACGCAACACATAATATTATTACGTATCCAACCAGTTTTTGTAATTATAAATATTTTATATTAACTTACGTGGTAAAAGCGAAAGCAATTTGTTTTAAATGATTTATGGATAGACATATTGTTGTTAAATAAATTGCTAGCACCCTTCATAGTTCCACAGGGGTTCCAATACAATTGCCATATTTACGTTACAACTTGATCACTTTTAATATCGCGTAACCTTTCAACTCAAGCATATGGAATGGTTGTAGAACGTAGTCAAGCTGTTTAGCGGTCGTATTGTTTACAGTTTAGACTCATATATTATGGGACTGCACTCGAGCTCAAGAATAGTACCCACACACCAGGTGCAGCTATTTTTGTTCGCCTGTTTTTACGTGCAGAGCAATAAATTATAACTTTGAATACAAGTTGCTCAAAACTTTATAAGAAAACTTCTAAGTGTTACAATTTGTATACAGTCTTCTCGTCCCAAATATCACAGTGTCTGCAGACGCAGGTTTTCAACCAGTGTGTGCTGCCAGTGATGACTTTCAGTACGCAGACGTGGTCGCTAACTATGGGCCTTATGATAAAGCTCATGGTAGCTCAGAGGGCAATGGAGAGAGCTATGCTCAAGAGTTTCCCTGCGAGATCGTATCAGAAATAAGGAGATCCGTAGGAGAACCAAATTTACCGACATAGTCCAAATGATTGCGAAACTAAAGTGGCAGTGGGCAGGGCACATAGTTCGACGGACAGATGACCCTTAGGGCAGTAAATAGCTCGAATGGCGACCACGTACCGGAAGACGCAGTGTTGGTAGGCCCCCCACAAGATGGACCGACAACCTGGTCAAGATCGCCGGAATACGTTGGATGAAGGCAGCGCAGGACCGATCGTCGTGGAAATCTTTGGGTGAGGCCTTTGTCCAGCAGTGGACGTCTTCCGGCAGATGATGAAGATGATGATGATGTTTAAGTGTGGTAATGTTTTTAATGATAAGATGTCTCTAAATTATAACGCCCTGGAAGTTTAAGACGCCTTCGTAGGTAAAAAAAAACTGTACGAGCTCGGTCACATTAATTAAAAAAGTTTAATCATAATGTGAGTTTTGCATAATAGGATAAAAAGTAACTGAAACATTAGGGATTGTAAAATATGGTTAAGAATATAACATTTTATCTCCAATCCTTTGGGGAATGTAGGGTAAAGAAATTATAGGATAGAAGCAGACGGTCAATTGTCAGAGGGCCGGCCGGTTCATAAACAAAAGGGTTTTTAAAATTATTTAATGTGCGGGGTACGATATTGAACCTACCTGGAATTCAATCCGGCTATTTAATAATATTGTTTTTACAATACCTTTAATGTCTTATTCAAATATGTATATCTTAAGTTGCATTATTCTGAGTTTTCTTGTTTTTTGTTTTTATTTTTTTAAATGAAAATAAGGGACGAGACGAGCAGGACGTTCAGCTGATGGTAATTGATTCTTAAAAACTCAACCCTTAAAACATAACATGTTAAGTCTCATTTGCCCAGTAATTTCAGTAATATTTCGGCGCTCTTCAGACCGAAAAACAGTAATGTTTACCCATTACTGCTTCACGGCGGAAATAGGCTCAGTTGTGGTACCTATACTTTAACCGGCATCCTGTGCAAAGGAGCCTCCCACAGGTAAATCTGTTACGCTTTCACACCCAAACCATTCTGGCGATCATCAGGACACATCCTGCTCACACGGTGTTAGGAACAGGAACTCAGCTGGGATATAGGGGACATTATTTCAGAAGCATTAACAAAATCCGACGTATAAGTAGTGCACTATAATTCAGTGATGTAATCATCATACTTACTTGTCATGTAAGTACTTAATTTACGTTTCACACTTAAATTATCCAATGAATTCTTTCTCCTCTCGAAAGCATAATGAGTAAAGATCATATTATTATTTACTATTTCTACAGTGAAACAATAATGTGTAATCATTATTTTGTTTCGGTCTGAAGAGCGCCGTAGGCAGTGAAATTACTGGGAAAATGAGACTTAACATCACTTAACATCTTATGTCTCAAGGTGACGAGCGCAGTTGTAGCGCCGCTCAGAATTTTTGAGGTTTTTCAAGAATCCTGAGCAGCACTGCATTTAAAAAAAATGTTATGTTAATATGGTGTATATATGATGGTGTCCCGACACGACAGCAGCTCATATAGCAGCTGCCGGTCTGCCGGTCGGCGTGCTCCTCGAGGCGTGATATTTTTTGCAGAGGCCGCCTGTTTTGCGGTGATCGTGTTAGTCTGAGCAGCGACACAACTCTGTAATTCTATACGCCCTTTATACAGATAACTTGCTTTGATATGGAACTCAACACTCACTGCAACATTGAAGTTTGTTTATTTTATTTATCATTAACACTGACTCCATTACAATGTAATATTATAATACGTTACCATCTTGGTAATTTCAAGTTATCGACAAGAGATGGTTGCAATACGAAAATCTTTTATTTTTGTTTGAGTTTTATTTTTGAAGTTATACTTCTTTACGCGCGTTATGAAAAAATGATGAGAGTGAAATTTTAAGATGCGCGCGCATCACTGTAGCACAAAAGTAACAGGATGAAGTTGGTTCCTAAAATTTTCTGATGTTTGCGGCATTCGTTATTTTTTTTTTTTTGGGTTTCTTCGTCCATTATTATTACCCACACTTTTTTATCTTTAGAGGGTTGTGGCCGTTATAAAAAATATATAGTATGTAAGTACAAAAGTACAGTTAGACCAGGGTCGATAATTATTGAAACCAATAAAAATTTGTAGGATGAAACCCAATGGACGACATCAGAACCAGAACTGAACAGCGGGTCCATATAAGACTCGTGGCGCAATGGACATAACAGAATTATATAGAAGAGGCCATGGTCGGAAGACATTGTGCTAAAGTAAGGACAGATATTTTTTTAAAGTGCGAGTCGGACTCACCCATAAAGGGTTCCGTAGCAGCAAGTAACATAATAGAAAAGATCTTGTAGTTCGACTTATGACGTATTAAAAAAACTACTAACTAGATTTCGTTCAAACTAATTTTCTGTGGAAGTTTGCATGGTAATATACATCATATATTTTAGTTTTATCATTCTCTTATTTTAGAATTTACAGGGGGGGGGATACACTTTACCACTTTGGAAGTGTCTCTCACGCAGACTATTCAGTTTAGTTCAAAATCTTATGGGTTTGATGAAAAAAAAATTTGAGTTTCAGTTCTAAGTGTGGGGAACCCCCAAAAATTTTTTTTTTCTATTATTGTATTGCGATTCACAGAATACATCTATTAACCAAGTTTCAACAGTATAGTTTTATAGTTTCATACAGACGGACAAACAGACAGTCAGACATGACGGGGATCCGTTTTTTGCCATTTGGCTACTTAACCCTAAAAAGCCACAGATTATATTACTCACAGGATTTCAACTAAGATCATATATAATAATAAGCAGCTTATATACCAAATAAGAAATTAAAATGCAGAGAAACTCATCGCCACACCTTGACTCAACCCAAATTGTCTTCTAATATAGATTAATTAGTATAATTATTGCACATAGTGTTTTTCTCTGGGCACTGCGTTATAAAACGGTCAAGGCGAGCATAGTTTTTCGTCTCTCCGCCACTAATGTTTGCGTGGTACCTAATTGTAGCTCAGTTGAAGTGCAATGTTGATCGTAATGAATACGAGAACGGCCCGCTCCCGTTCATTAGAAGTTTCGGTACCTACCTGTGAATGTGATACTCTACGCTTCCGGTCAAAGTCGAGTACCTACCTACCTACCTACTTACGTCGGTTCCTGTTTTGCGCAACATCCGCTCGCAGCCACGAATATGTACATGTTTTGTTCAGAAACAAAAGAATGTTAACTATTTGTTATGTTTTTAAAGTGATAACCCTCACTTCTAAGATCTGCGGCGCAGTGCTGCCAGCTTACGAAAGAGCCTAGATAGGTATCAATGTGCGATACGGTCCCAACATTTAAGTAACGAATCATTTTAGTCACGGCTGATACTTTCCTTTTACAAATCTCACAAAAACTATTGTTGTGGAACAATACTTGTGCCCTATTTATATTGATGTAGCAACAACCACTTTTCCCGCGTTTTTTGTTAAAGTGACAATCTGAACACAGAATCAAATTGTTGATAATTTCATCGGTTTTAATTTTCTATAGTATAAGTAGTTTAGTTACTATTCATAACATAAACTATGTTCCGGTGGAATTCCCGACACTTTGACAATTCTAAACAATTTGTTATATTTTAAAGGGATAACCCTCACTTCTGGGATTAATTACACAAATAAAATTTTAAAACAAAATTTAATTTAAAATTTGAAGCCACAACCTAAAAGTTGAACAAAACATACATGATTTGTCAACGATACGTCGCTCGAACGGTTTGCTCAGTCAGAAGAGCGCTCGCATTGAACGCGAGAGGTAGCGGGTTCGAGTCCCGCATCCTTTATAAATTTTGTTTTCAAATTTTATTATGTACAATTGCCAAAAAATACTAAATCGTGGTGACCCATCAATATTCATATGAATTTAATAGACAAAGTCTTAATATTATAACAAATGAATGGCCAGGGACGTGTAGTACGTACGTACATTGTATCTGAGTATCTTAAACAATTGTTGTAATATAAATAAAGCTCTGTAAACGACTCACCAGACGACGCACATCAATATAAACAATACTTAAGTGATGTGACAAAGGGGTTCGTCAATCATCGGATGAATGTGGATTAAACCCAATCCCAGACACGCACACTGCGCAGGCGCACCGCGTAACAGACATGCTCCCTCAGGAATGCGCACTATACCAAAGCATCACATTTATATTCAAACTAGCCGTTCCCGCCCGCTTCGCTGGACGAATTTTAAAAGGAAATTAATTATACAATGAAAAAATAAGTAGCCATAAACCATCTAAGATAAATTTCGCATCGAATGGTGGTAGTTTCATGTCGATACGATCAGTGGTTTAGGCGTGAAAGAGTCTCAAACAAAGACCATTTTCAGTACAGTATATATAGATAGATTCAAATTCAAAATAGGATGTGACGTCACTTATTGAAAGTGAAAAACTACCACCCATTCCAAAACGAATGCCTCAGACCTGATAAGAATACGCGCAGCAAACTCAGCGGGATTTTTTTCATAAAAAAATATGTTTACAAAGTAATATTGTACATTTAAACTTATTATTTAGTAGCCTGAGGGCGGTCGCTCCATTCGCAATCTGTGGTGTCATTAAGAAAGTCACCTATGTTATAGAAACCTTCACAACATAAGAGTTTCTTAACATTTCTATTGAATTCCGTAACACATTTGTTTTGAACATTTTCTGGGATCTTGTTGTACAAGCATATACTATCATCACCCCTTAAAATACTTACTAACTCAACTTAGCCGAGTATTACGCATATTAAGTTTATATTATTTCAATAAATTAAAACATAGAAATACTAGTTAGTACTTACATTATTTCAAAAGCATAAACTTCAATTAACTTTCCGTTAAAAGGTCTTAGTTATTTCATTCTTAGATTATCGACAACATAACGTTAAATTAAAACAGAACAAACCACGATTTACTCTAATGCTATCAAAGAGGCCGCTATTATGAAGTCTCGTTGTATGTTGGTAATGAAGCAAACACTCCACATGCATCTACATTCCCGCACATGCGTCTAATAAAATATGTATTAATGCCCCAGTTAGATGCATAACTGAATAAATGAATCTGGTAATTATATAAAGTTGTTTTAACTAGCGTAGTTTAAAACTTTAAATGATACTTAAATTTAAGTTTTGCTGTAACATAGTTTGTATCTACCAATACCTTGTCTCTATCATACATTGTCTTCACATCCGCAAAAATTGATTTAACAATGATTTATTTTTACACGCTTTTTATTAGCTTCACTCGTATGTATGTTTGTTTGTAACCGACACATTTGGGCGCGATTTTGACCGTAGTACGTAGACCTACAGTACACTAGAATTATTCCATTTTTCAATTTGCTAAATAATATTTTCGTTAATTTATATATTTTTCATCTAGCGTCTATAAGACAGGAATTGATGTTAATTTTAAATTTATTTTTTATTTTTTAGTTCGGTTTCCTATTAAAGCGCGTTTTAATTTTTTTTTAACTACTATTTATATTATTGTGTGACACTCACAAGGGCCTGTAATAGTACTTATGCTATAAATTACATATAGTTTGGTAATAGTCTGATTGAAACAAATATTTTGACTTTAAAACAGCCTTTCATTCAGTTGGTCAGTTCTCAAGATTTATTTATCAGATGAATATAGGTCATACTTGATAGCAGCTACATCCGCATTGTGAAAATTTATGGTAATAATTCAACACCCAGAAATGTTGCTGGAAGAAACTACGAAACATCGGGATAAAGACATGATGTTAATCAAGTACGATCCCAGATGAACTACATGAGAGCCATCTGCGGTGGTACGGACACGTTACATGCGACCATGCAACCAAATGAGCAGAAAAGTGCTTGATATAGAAACTAAACCCCGAGGAGACTCCGAATCACATTGATGTCTGTAGTAAATGAGAACCTCAAAGAAGCCCAAATAAACAAAGAGACGACCCAGGACCAAACCAGCTGGAGACACATGATACAGAGGGTCGACCCCAAATAAAATGGGAAAAGGGCCAGGCAAAGAAGAAGTACTAAAATGAATCAAGTAGACAACTTGATTAATTTTACAACAACCAACGGCTTCGCACGGCTTCGACACGTCTGGCAATCCTTACAATGATTCTATCTGCACCGATTGCTGTACGTGTGAGACGTTGAAGGTCACCAAGTCCAACTCTAATCAACTCCAGGTGTTCAATGCGATATCTTCTAATATTCTCGGTATTTACAGGTTGGACAAAATTTTCACCTTTGGGATCGTTGTCATGATGTCTCGATTTATAAATAGACAGACAGAGATGAGTAGGCTTTTGATAACACTCCGGAGAGACTCCAACTATATAGTTGGAGTCTCGGTATATACCGAGGCGAGCTAAACACGCGAACCCTAAGGGAAATGTATACGCGACGTCCAAGATGGCCAGCTCTGCTCCAGCTGGGGGTGACAAGTAAGTTATAAGTCAAGACAAAAATTGAGGCAAAGACGAGCGTCGATCGCTGATTTCTGGTGGATTGGTATACATGACGATTAATAGCAACGGACTACGGGTTCTTCGCCCAACAAACACATTACTTAAATGAGTAGCATAAATAGCAATTTGACTGTTCCAATCAGAGCCGTGTACAAACTTAACTGCGGTAAATGACATACATCAGATAAACATGAACATAGAATTGCCTCGAAACTATGAATGAACATGTTTGTGTGGAGTGTGGACCAATTTAGTATCGGTTGACAATGAACTTGGCGTATTGTTTGCGGTGGGTCGGCGGCTTCTCGGGCCGTGTGGGCGTCGCGCAGGTTCTTGCGTAAGCTTCGGGAAGCCAGCGAGTTCAGTTCAGGCACTGACCTCTACTGTATACCACTGGACTGGCGGCTGTCAACGTGCTTCTGTGCCTGTTTGATATTCGCCATTTTGGCGCTGTTGGCCATATAGCGAGAGTCTGGGCTACCGTACCGTTTAGTAGGTCATAGATGGTGGGAAACTATTTACAAAAAAGATTGTGTACTTCATTACGTTGATTCTTGAAGTATAAATGACAAGGAAAACGAACGAAATTAATTTAAAATGTAAAAATATTGTACGTTCCTTCGCGGCCATTTGTATTAAACGTCAAAATTAGATCTGTGGAGTCTCGCGAGCGGCGCTTCAAATAGGCACTAAAAATTTGTTGTCAAACATAGGTAACAGCCTGTCCAGTGGTATTTATACAGTTCAGTGAGTTCAGGGCAACCCGCCGTGTTTGTGTCAAGTGACAACGCACTGAACCCGCGGACACATTAGCATTGTACCGTTAACTCGTGTCATAGCGACCTAATGATGTAGCACATACGAAACAATACACGTATAACAGAATATTGAATATTAACTTGACAAACATATACGTTATTAGAAAACAAGTGGTTCCTACTTAATACACGAGTTGTGAATGCTAAATATTGTTCACGAGCTTTCGAACGCAATTTCGTTTGCGTGGCGGAAAACGGATACATAAGCGGAAACAAACAAAAAAATGAGATGGAATGAGATAATTTTTTTAAGTAAAAACTTCTTTTAGCGCCGTGCGCATATTTTAAGATGAGATAAAAATCTCTGGACTCGCGACACCGTTACGAGACTCAGCTATAGTGTGTGCATATATGCATGTTCATATAGCAGACCGCTAACTCGTCTAGATAAATAAAATGTAGATATATTATAATTATATATTACTAGCTGATACCCCGCAACTTCGTCTGCTAAAAGAATACTCATAACATAATACGCTGTCGCAACACCTTTTGCAAATAATTATGTGTTCTGCAAAACCATGAATACTTTTCGCAGCACACGCGATGTAAAAAACATTAGAAGTAATTTTGTATACACCTCGGTTTACATTATTTGAGTTTTAGTAAGGATTCCTAATTTAAAAAAAAATATAATATAGACTATATCACCCGGGGTTAGTGTAGCTTTCCAACAGTGAAATAATTTTTCAAATCGGTTCAGTAGTTTCGGAGCCTATTCAATGTAAACAAACAAACAATCAAATTTTTCTTATTAATAATATTAGTATAGAAATTTTCGAATCAAAATTCTATATTTCCTATTTTAGTTACCATGAACCTATAGTTTCTATTTTAGATTGTAATAATTTTAATGATAATGATGATGATACAAGAGTTGTCGAAATTGTTAACGATGATTCATAAAAGAATATTAAATGTATTTTAATAATTAATTAATTATAATTCATAAAGAAAATGGAATTCATAACCCAATAACCCCCATCTAAATATATCTAACGCGCCAAAATAAGCTTTCACTCCTGTCGGCACAAATACAATTTTTTTTTTATTATTATTGTAACTGCCATCAGCAGCTTTAGCGACTTTAATCAGTTCCTTAGAGTTTAGTGGAAATATTTGTATTACTCTAATGAGACTTGCTTTCTTTTTAGTTTCCTCACGACTTGAGAGGACTCAAGCACTTTAGTAGCCAAGGGATTTGGGTGAGTGGTTTTTTATTTCCTCCCATATGGTGGGCATGTCCAGATAATTATGTATCTAGTCACTGCGAGCCAGCCAGACTATATTGCTGCAACTAGCAGTTCCCGATAGTTGAATACCATAGGTCCACATAGGTTTGACGGCTGCATTGTATAGAAGTAATCCATTTTCTATGGAGTGAATTGAGTTCCGTCCCATTAGCCAGTACATATTGAAGTACGAATGAGATAAGAATGAAACTTAAGCAAGCTGATCACGTAAGGAGTGTCTTAATTGAGACTAATGGAGACACAGGAGGCCCTCAAGCAGGGAGGAGGGCACTACCGTCATCAGTGGTCACGTTAGCTCACATAATATGGAGTTTCCAGTTCTGCCAACATACTTAAAGATCAGGAAGTTCGACAAAAAATCGAAGCTTCTTTTCTCTTCATATATCTTGCTTGTGTCAAAAACTACGTTAACACTAATAAGAGGCTTTACTGTCTAACTAAAAATTTAAATTTAGTTTAGTATGAAACGTGCAGTGATTTGGCAGTTGTGAGTTTGAAATAGTAGTAATTACAGTATTCCGATTGGCGTCGGAGTATAATCCGGCTTAGTTTGAAAGCGAACAGTTGCTTAAAACGTAGTGGATTTCGGCTATCTCCTTGTTTGTGTTCTGCCCTGAAGTCAATGATTATTACAATTATTATTATTATAAATTGATATTTATCTTCAAAACATTTCAAACACTATTCATTAAATACGGTTTACTTTGTAATCACGTTCTTCGTGTTCTTTTACTTATTTTAAATCCGTAGGTACATTCTATAAATAGCGCATAAATATGTTATCTTTAGTTATTAATTATTATGTAGTGACATCGTGACCATACTTCAGAAAATCAATTCGTATATAAATGAATAACATTACAAATGGGTTAATGTGACGACAAGACATTTATTCTGTATTTTTTTATACATGAACAAGATCTCTAGGTATAATGTACGTCATGATCCGTTACAATTATTTTGATTTTAGAAGTAAGGGGTAGCTGAGAAAATCATAATTTATCTCACTGAATACATTTCCTATTTATTCGCAGATAAAAAGGGGCCAAGTGCGTGTTGAACACCTCTTAAAACAAACTGCTTACTAGATCTCGTTCAAAACAATTTTCGGTGAAAGTTTATATGGTAATGTACCTACATCATATATTTATTTTCGTTTTATCATTCCCCTTATATTAGCCGTTCCGGGGGGGGGGGGGGGCACAATTTACCAAATTGGAAGTGTCTCTCGCGCAAACATTTCAGTTTAGAAAAATATGATATTAAAAACCTTAATATTATTTTTGAACACCTATATACATAGATACTATAGACGTATGGGTTAGATGAAAAAATTTTTTGAGTTTCAGTTCTAAGTATGGGGAACCCCCAAAATTTATTGTTTTTTTTTTTTCTTTTTTTTTGTGTGAAAATGTTATTGCGGTTTACAGAATACATCTACTTACCAAGTTTCAACAGTATAGTTCTTATAGTTCGGAAAAAAGTGGCTGTGACATACAGACGGACAGACAGACAGACATGATGAATCCATAAGAGTGATTGTGAATTTGGGTGATATTAATTCAACTTTTTATGATTGACACAAATTCTATGATTTTTGAAATGTCTGTTTGTCATTCTCTCTGTCTGTGTGTACTTTTATAACACAAGAACTGCTTGCACGATCTTTATGAAAATTGGTGTGTGATCATGTGATTGGCTAATGCATAGACTATTATAACTACACAAGCAATAATTGTTATTATTCCGTTTTTTGCCATTTGGCTACGGAACCCTAATGATCGTTTTCCTGTTTACTTAAACGTGAATGGCAAATGATTATACCCGTAGAATTACGTTCCATGCAACGCGGTGTACATAGATGTTATCCACACAGTTTAAATTGTAATTGACCAACCGCATATCGTATGCAATGTCACGTAATCTCACACAATACACCAGTCCATCACTATATCATGCATACAAGCCATCACTCAAAGTCTAATACTTGCAATACATTATAATACATTAAATGACAAACTTGCTTTCCAGCCGTATAATAAACCTCAAATAACTTTCCGCTTGAAGGCGAATAAATTTTGATGAGATTTATGGCTTTGCGTAGTCGAATGAACGAAGAATTATTCAAATAAAAAGAAGAACGAAGAACCAAAAAGTTTTATACACATACTGGGGCACAATATTGGTATTCAAGACATTTTACCAGTGGGAGGCTCCTTTGCACAGGATGCCGGTTAGATTATGGGTACCACAACGGCGCCTATTTCTGCCGTGAAGCAGTAATGTGTAAAAATTATTGTGTTTCGTTCTGAAGGGTGTCGTAGCTAGTGAAATTACTGGGCAAATGAGACTTTAAATATTTTGTCTATAAGTGACGACCGCAATAATTGTAGTGTCGCTCAGAATTTTTCTGTTTTTCAAGAATCCTTACACTGCATTGTAAAGGGCAAGGCGTATCAATTACCATCAGCTGAACATCGGGCTCATCTCGTCCTTTATTAAAATCATTTTCGTTTATATATCAACAGCTTTACTCCTGGCTTTCCATACCTAAAAGAAGTCTAGGAAATGGTAAATAAACCACCTGAAATGTTAATAAGGTTATATTGTCTGCTTTTACTAAGACAACAAAACATAATTTTAAATTAAATATTGTCCTCATTAGCATTTACTTTCACAACATTGTTAATGTCATTTCCACCATTGCTTAAATACTTCAATGGTGTTGTTGACTTGAGAACATGTAGAACGTTTAAGTAAGAACTTGTTAGTGTACTTAGCCATCGAGAAATAATTATTTTAGCTTGAGTGACTAGCCCCAACGTTGGAAATGTTTTTGTTGGGTCTTTTATGGACTCATTATTCATTAAATTCCTGTATCCCCTAGCTGGGGCAGAGGGCATCTCCATCGCGATCGATCCTGAGCATCTCTCTTAATTTCACTCCAGGTCTTTCCGATGTCCTTCGCTTCGTCAATGACAGGTGAGTTTTATGGATTAGAAGAATTTAAATTCTTCAAACTTTCAGGATAAAATGTAACTATGAAATTCATCCCATTACCTCAGATTATGTATACACTAATTTTTTTTTAAATTAGTTTCATAGTTTGGTTTTTAGAGACTACGAACCTCTTATGATCTTATCTCCACAAAGCCAGAAAACCCAATAATCAACATAATATAAACCCTCTTTGTATATGCATTTCCAACATGATCCGAGAAAATGTACAAACATGTGATACGGAATTCAAAAGAATTGTTAAAAAACGTTTGTGTGGTTTAAGTTACTATAACATAAATTATGACTTTCTTAATAATACCACAGATTGGGAATGGGGCAACCATCCTCAGGCTCTTTAAGTTATAAATTTTAATGATATTATATTGTAACAAAATTTTATTAAAAAGATGAAGCCCCCTGAGTTTATTGCGCTCGTTCTTCTCAGGTCTGAGGCATACTTCTTTTTATAGCAATAAAGTGTTTACAGTCGTTCATTCATACTTTTTCGAATCGATATAAATCGGTAGTTTTGACGTTCAATATGTGTAATTAAATGCTATTTTGAATAAAATCTCCGAGCAGATCATGTCATCTCCGCGGTAGCAACACTTCTTCTAAATCTGTCTCAGCCTTTTGTGCCGTCATCTACTTATTTCATTTACATTTCAGCCTCATTATAAATACAACACGACGGGGAATAAGTAATTGAAAACTTTGTGCTTTTAATAAACAAAATACTTTTGCTTAATATAAAACAACAAAAGTGGAATCTTCATCAGAGGTTAATACGAAATTGAACATTTATTTCTACATTCATAAAGTAATATCTACAATATAATTATAATGGACTCTCTGGATTTTTTTTGTCTGAATGACTGCACTCTTTTGTCCACTCAAGCTGACTCTACCCCATCGCGCGTTACATACCCGCGCAGGCAGCTCACTCTCATTTAATACCACTTTTCTTTTTAGGGTTTCGTAGCCAAATGGCATAAACCGGAACCCTTATGGATTCGTCCGTATGTCACAGGCATTTTTATCCGATACTATAAAAACTATACTGTTGAAACTTGGATTGGAAAATAGATGTATTCTGTGAACCACATTAAGATTTTTATAAAAAAAAAAACAATAAATTTTGGGGGTTACCCGTAGTTAGAACTAAAAAATTTAAAATGTTTTTTCATTAAAACCCAAACATGTGGATGGATCTTCAAATATGATATTGCGATTTCTAATATATTTTTTTTTCTAAACTGAATAGTTTGCGCGAGACACTTCCAAAGTGGTAAAATGTGTGTGTGTCCCCTATAACTTCTAAAATAAGAGAATGATAAAACTAAAAAGGAATATATAACGTACATTACCGTGCAAACTTCCACCAAACGAAATCTAGTACCTTAGTAGTTTTTTTTAATACGTCAGAAAATCGATCTTTTATTACAAGTGTTACTTGCTGCTACGGAACCCTTCACGGGCAAGTCCGACTCACACTTGGCCGCTTATTTTTACTAAATTCAACTGAGGTCTCCTGAACAAGTTGCCACTTGAGTTATTCATGAACTCTACTTTGTCTGGCAAAGCTGATAAAATAGTCCAGATATCCTCCAGATATAGCAGCTGGCTTCAAGTAGTTTTCATTTACAAGATACACTGTAGACCAATAATTATCCTTCATTAAAACGGGAACAGTCGAGGGAAATTGCCGACTTCCCGACATGTACGTGTGTTAATTATATACATTTAGTACAATCGAAATAATAATAATTAATTTGATCACAACGTGAAATATATTTACAGTCGATTCGATTCGAAAAGTTACATAAGAAAATATAAGCAAAAACTTAATACAAGGGCACGGTCAACTCAAGGGCACTGTAAAAATTATTCATTGACTTTTATGAATAATGTATTTATTAACTTAGTGCTAAATTAATAAAATTTTGGGTGATTGAAATACGAAAAATATTATTTTCGTATTTTTTAGTCTCTATTTTATTTAAGTATTATTTTTATTTTAGCAGAATTGATTTTTTATTTATTTTAATACTAGTAATAATAATTTTAAAAAAGTGTTGATGATACCTGCAATAGAAGATGAAGAGGTCCACTCACTTTGCAAGCAGGTTGAGCTCGCTCATATCCCCAAAAACAGTTCCAAGGCATTTTTCATTTTCAGTAATACCGAATTAAGATAGTATTCAATACATTTTGAAATACAGTGATTTTTTTATAACACGACAATTTAAATAGATCGGCTCGTGAATGTCATTGGAGAACCGACAGCCAGCCACTAAACCGAACTCGCGACCTGCTCGTAGCACGGATGCTTTACTACTGGCTAAATGGCGAGTGGCTACTGAGCACTGAGTACTGTACTCAAAACTGACTAGTGAGCCAGCCACACGCAGCGGGTCTGTTACTGTCCACTGTTCAGAGAGACTTTACACACTTTGCATACCAGTGGGAGGCTCCTTTGTACAGGATGCCGGCTAGATTATGGGTACCACAACGGTGCCCATTTCTGCCTTTAAGCAGTAATGTGTAAACATTACTGTGTTTCGGTCTGAAGGGCGCCGTAGCTAGTGAAATTACTGGGCAAATGAGACTTAACACCTTATGTCTCAAGGTGACGAGCGCAATTGTAGTGCCGCTCAGAATTTTTAGGCTTTTCAAGAATCCTGAGCGGCCTTGCATTGTAAAGGGTAGGGCGTATCAATTACCATCATCTGAACGTCCTGCTCGTCCCGTATTTTCATAATAAAAACGTAAAACATAGCTGAGTCTAAAGAGCTTATTACTTATAAATTTTATAGTATGATATTATACTGTAACGAAATTTTATTTAAATGAAGAAGCAAGAAGAACTCAGGGGGAGTTTTTTGCGTTTGTTCTTCTCGAGTCTGAGGCATACTTCTTTTTAGAGCAGTAAAGTGTTTTCAGTCTTTCATTCCTTTCATCCATTTTCGAATCGGTGGTAGTTTTGACGATGAATATGTGTTATTAAATGATATTTTGAATAAAAATGTTTGTATCCCCGAGTGGATCGTGAAATCTCCGCGGTCGCTTTGTCCCAACTCCCAACACTTCCTCTAAATCTGTCTCTACATTTTTTTTAAATCTCTATTTATTTATAGAGAGGGTTTGATCACAGAGTGAACATGCCACCCTCAAAGTATTACAAAGTAACAAATAAAACAATCAATCAATATTTTGTCAGAAATGTGTCAAATGTCAATAATTATTATTTGTCAATGTTTAAAAGACATATTTTAATAACCAACTTCAACCTGTCACTGTTCAGAGAACGTACTTAAGACTTTGCTTAGACTGTGGGTAAAAGCTGTGGAATGAACTTCCTTGTGCGGTGTGTCCGGGACGATACGACATGGGTACCTTCAAAAAAAGCGCGTACACATTCCTTAAAGGCCCACAACGCTCCTGTGATTCCTCGGGTGTTGCAAGAGATTGTGAGCGGCGGTTTTCAATTAACAACAGGTGACCCGTACGCTCGTTTGTCTTCCTATTTCATAAAAATAAGAATAAAGTCCTCTCTCGAGAAGGTCGCGGAATGGGGTAAATTGAACTTTGTCCAATTCAACCCTCAGAAGACTCAAGTTTGCTTGTTTACCACTAAAAAATCCCCATTTGCCGTATCACCGCTCTTCGACAACACTTCCCTTAAAGCCTCGCCTAGTATCGGAATACTGGGTCTCGAAATCTCGAGCGATTGCCAATTCCGTGGCCATCTGGGGGGCAAAGCCAAATTGGCTCCGAAGAAGCTGGGTGTCATCAATAGAGCACGGCAATACTTCAAGCCGGCCCACATTCTAGCGCTCTACAAAGCGCAGGTCCGGCCACACATGGAGTATTGCTGCCATCTCTGGTCTGGCGCACCCCAGTATCAGCTCGATCCATTTGACCGCGTGCAACGCAGAGCAGCTCGAATTGTTGGGGACCCAGTGCTCTGTGAACGGCTAGATCACTTGGCGTTGCGTAGGGACGTCGCTTCATTGTGTGTCTTCTACCGCATTTATCACGGGGAGTGTTCCGAAGAGCTGTTCAACCTGATTCCTGCCGCCGAATTCCACCTTCGCACGACACGCCACAAGTTAGGATATCATCCCCACCATCTGGATGTGTGGCGGTCCTCTACAGTGCGGTTTTCAAGGAGCTTTCTTCCACGTACTACAAAGTTGTGGAATGAGCTTCCTTGTGCGGTGTTTCCGGGACGATACGACATGGGTACCTTCAAAAAAAGCGCGTACACCTTCCTTAAAGGCCGGCAACGCTCTTGTGATTCCTCTGGTGTTGCAAGAGAATGTGGGCGGCGGTGATCACTTAACACCAGGTGACTCCGAACATTGCAATCTAGACAAAAATAAATAATATTAAAAAAAAACTAAAAAACACGTTTTATATAAAATTCAACAAAAAAATAGAAAATAAATTTTAATTGAAAATAGTGTAAAAGGGGGGTGTAGAAGAATTTTTATTTTAATACTCGTAATATCTTAAAAAGCACTCCACGCTTTTTTTTACAATAAAATATAAAAAATAAAAACATAGCTGAGTGTAAGTCGTCTGAATTCAGTCGCTACTGAATTTAGACAAGTGTAATCGCATTCAGCAATCTAGCATCCTAAATTCAGAAATAAGGATGGTTTTTTTTATGAAAATAAGGGACGAGACGAGCAGGACGCTCATGGTAATTGATACGCGTTACCCATTACAATGCAGTGCCACTCAGGATTCTTGAAAAACCCAAAAATTCTGAGCGGCAATACAATTGCCTCGTCACCTTGAGACATAAGATGTTAAGTCTTATTTGCCCAGTAATTTCACTAGCTACGGCGCCCTTTAGACCGAAACACAGTAATGTTTATACATTACTGCCCCACGGCAGAAATAGGCGGCGTTGTGGTACCCATAATCTATACAGCTTCCTGTGCAAAGCCTCCCACTGGTAAATGGTGTGATGGTTTCTGACTTATTGAATCATTTAGAAGCCTAATTAGAAACGCATTTAGGAAGGTGTTACAATAAGTTACTTATTTCTGTCGGTCGTGGCTCTCGTTTGTGGAGGACGTATTAAAGTTTCTCTTGTGTTCCCGAATAACAGTAATAACCCAACAAGTTTCAGGGATAAATTTTGTCCGCAGGGGTAATATTAAAGAACTGTATTTTAAATCTTGATGTGAAATTTCTGTTGCAATAAATCTTAGTGTTACGACCAATCTTTCTTTTCCACTAAAACTGTCGCGTAGGATAGTATCTTGCCTTAAAATAAACGGTGTTATAAGATTTAGTAATCATATTAATTATCAAATTTATTATTTAATATCCTATGGGCGATCGCTCCATTCCCAATCTGTGGTATCACTAAGAAAGGCATTTATGTTATAGTAACCTTTGCCACACAAACGATAATTAACAATTCTTTTTGATTTCGTAATATATTTGTTTTGAACATTTTCTGTAATCTTGTTGTACAAGCATATACATCGCCCCACAAAAGACTTACTAACTCGTCTTGACCGAGAATTTGAATTATAAGTTTATGTTTGTTCCTGGTTAACATTATGGTTATGATGGTAAAGTTGTTTAAAGGATTTTTATTTTTGTTTAGAGGTTGTAATTTTTCTTGAAAACTGTGCATTATCTTGTAATAAGATTAGTAGCACTATTATCGTGGACCAAAGCTCCATCAACTATAATTTATAGAAATTGGTTAGGTTAGGTTATGTTAGAACAGTTAAAACAACCAGAAACTAATTCTAGGCCTATCTTTCCCAACCCTTAAAAATGTCACAATTAGAGGTAAGGTTATGCTTTTTTCTCTGGAACGGTGCATTACCTTGTAATAAGAGTGGTAGCATTATAAATGTGGACAAAAGTCCATCAATTACAATATTTTTTCTCATAATTCGTGCTACAGGATACTAAGTTTTAACCTTTAGTTTCTTATACCACAGAATACGGATATTTATAGACATTTATGTTTAATGTTATAATATGTTAATAATAGTCAGTCACATATTTTGTATTTAAATTCTCGAGTTATGTTTATACGCGGCTAAATGTAACGGTTCACAAGATACTCTATGGACACAGCATTTTAAGATGCATAAAACACTTGAAATCCATTATACATAATTCCCGAACATAATAATGTCGGTCTAAATTATCTGTCAAAGATTGTCCCTTTATTGACCCAAAAGGCGCGTACCCGTTCCCATAACATTCTTTATGATGTTTTAAATACATTTACGGCTGTTACTATCCATCGTATCTTGTTATAAATATAGTACTAAAAACGTTTAGTAAGTAAAACTTATTTTTGTTATTTTTATAACACTAAACCAATTCTAAGTGTTCAATAAATTCTGTGGTTATTATTTATTTTATGATCATTCTGGTTCAATTTAAATTTTATCTCAAACTCTAATGCTTTTATTCAAAATATTATGAATTTAAGATCAAATCAAATCGAAATCACTTTATTTATGAATAAATAATTCAATCGTCAAATACTCAATGACTTACACGACAAAGTTAAAGATATAAAAGTAAATTTAGTTAATTTAACTTATTGAGTTACAGTATACATCAATTCATATAAAGTACTAGCTGACCCAGCAAACGTTCTATTGCCGATATTAAAATCGCGATACAAAAATAACTGTTGATGTTGATTTTTTAATGCTGACTCATAATCAAACAAATAAAAAAAAAATTCGTGTGGAGCATTACCCTTAACATTTAGGTTGATAAAATAGATGTCCGATTCTCAGACCTACCCAATATGCACTCAACATTTCATGAGAATCGGTAAAGCCGTTTCGGAGGAGTTCAATGTTTAACACCATGACTCGAGAATTTTATATATTAGATAATATATTATGTATATTAAGAACTCAACCAAATAACAAAAACGAATGTGTAACTACATATTATGCAATTAATATAATATTTTTATAAGTTTAACAGAACAAATTGTGGCACGTCGTCACACTTGTTCAAGACTGGCTCGAGTGCGCCCTTGAGCGTAGTGTTAGTTGCCGCACTTTGCGACTATGCCTGCGGTATCTAGTTGGAGCGCAGCGTAGACCAATCTTTATTCTAAGGTTAAAACCCATTCGAAAAAAAATTGCGTCAGAGTAAGACTTGAGAACGGCGCATGAAGCTCTACTACGAAACCCTTTCTTTTAATAAAATTGCATTACAATAACATTGATTAATTAACGGCCGTTCCAAATATTCAGTCTATCTCTTACTTGAGATAAATAACGTAACTATCGTTGACTTTTCTGTCCCAATAAACTTATCGGCGGTAACTCACCTTATCCGTACACGCTGTCTGTCAATGGGATGACGTATAGCTTACCAGCGATAGAAGTTTGTATGGAAATTGCAATTTACGCGTCCCAATATAAGGCGATAAGAATGACTTATCGGGTATATTGGGACAGCTTCAGATTATTGACAACTAATTACTAACAGTAGGAGGTAATTATTTATCTCTATCTATAGATTAGTATATTGGGAACGGCCGTTAGTGACCTGCGGGCAGTCGTTCCATTCCACAACAGGTGCTATCATTGTCGGAGGAATGATAAGTCTTGGATTTCTTTTGGATTATTCTGCTATAAACTCCATTGAATTTTGTACCTTTTCTGGAATTATATTGTATTAAAATTATAGAGGGAAGTACTACGGTTTCTACCTAAATTTAACACACAGAAAACATATTCGACTACATAATAATTACATTATTATCGACCATGAAGCACCGGCGCCCCGCACCTGAACAAATAGTTAAACTGATCAATTTAAAATAATGAATCCTCGTCTATTGTTTTGCTTACCCTATTTATATGAAATTATTATTTATATATTATAAATATATTATAAACATACTATACTTAATATAAATTAACAAATTAATCACCCTGGTACTGGAGATATGTCACTTATATTGGCGCATTGTTGATCGCGCGACCAAGGACAACTCTAGAGCATTTTTCAAACGTTCAAGTAAAAACCTACTAAGTTTCCTTGACGGTTTCCAAAACCTGCGAAAAGTGCGAAAAGCCTATTAGTTTTCACATTGTTAACTGTGACAATCATAATGTTAACACGAGGAACAAACATAAACTTGTTAGCCTACTACTCGGTTAAGTCGAATTAGTAAGTCTTTTATTGGGCGATGAATATACTTCTACAATATGATCCCAGAAAATGTACAAAACAAATGTGTTACGAAATTTAAATGAATTGTTAAAAAACGTTTTTTTGGGAAAGGTTACTATAGCATAAACGATTTTCTTAATGATACCACAGACTGGCAATGAAGCTAACACCGTCAGGCTCTTTAATTATAAATGTTTATTATAAAAAAAAACCCTCTGAGTTTCTTGCTCCCGTTCTTCTCAGGACTGAGGCACTCTATTTTGAATGGGTGGTTGTTTTTGAAGATGAATAAGTGATTTAGAATAAATATTTGATTTTGAATTGTGAGCGATAGTCCCTTGTCTCGCTGTTTCAGATTATAATTACGTGCCACAGATACGGTCACGCGAGTGACGCGGGTCGAGGGTACGCATGCGTTTGATGGTAGAGCCAATCGAAACGGGACTGCTGGCTCAGAACATCAGATAGTGTATATGAGCAGCGGACTCGTGGAGCTTGAACATTGAAAGAACTAAACTATGATTATAGGAATCTCCGACCGGAATAGAGCCCGAATGTTGGGATACGAAATACCCCTACACTTAATTTACTATTTTCTCAACAGACTTCACAAAAGTAAAGTAAATCGAAGTAAATTGTATATTTATTCAAAAAAAAAATATTATAACTATATTTACAATACTATTATTACATAAAATTAGAACTATCACTACGGGGAAGCGTACCAAGAATACTGGCAGAATTTCCACGTTGGATAGCTACTAGCTAGGCTGATCCGTTGACCGAAATGGCTGCCAGCGCTTCGGTTGCCAGTAGCCCTTGTAACTTGAGTGAGTGAACTTCTTTTGGATGCGCTGAGCGTGCGTTGAGCACTTTTTTCAAAGGGTATTGTATGAGATCGAGCTGTCACGCTTATTGTCACTGCCGACATGTTCTCACGTCGTTCTCATGTCACTGTCGTTCAGATAAAGTCGACAAACGGTAGGATTGGAAGTAGCAAAATTTACCTGAAAAATAGAATAAATTTACCTGAAAAATAGAATTAAAATACTTATATTGTACATGTTACAATTTTACTAATATGAAACAAAAGTAATATTTGTACTTCGTGTTATTTATCTCTTCGTCATCTTATTAAACTTCATAGTTTTCACTTCGTGTGCTCTTACTTTCTTCTTGCAGCAGTCTTTATAATGATATAAAGACTGCTATTTGCGCAACCACTTGATTAGTAAGAGCCGCACAATTTTAATCGAGATCGGTTCAGCCGTTCTTGACAAAAGGGCATACAGAAATCACAGAGTTTGAAGAAAATGAAAAATTATAAAATGCAAGCTAAGTAGCTCTTAAAACGAATATTTATCAGACTCGTAAAATTGTTGTCTTTAGAGTCGGTTTACGGACAATAATTGTACGTCATATGAAAACATTGATGAAAATTTTGCATACTTATATGAATTCAATTGAATTATCACTTAATTATTATTATTTTGAATAATACAAAGGAGTTAATTGAAAATTACGACAACTCTGTGCTATTAGCAGCGTATATCACGAGTCAACGACTTGCGGGATCTGTCTATTTAGCTGCCTATGCTGGGAAGCATCTACCAGGGACTGAAAGGCCATCCATGAGAGTAGAATCTGAGATTTTTCCGATTCTTTTTGAACAGTCTTGAAGAACTTAGACCCAGCCGGTTGAACAGCTTCCATGAACCTGTTATTATACTCGTCCAAGTCAACGCAGTCACAGAGACTTTCGAAGCAGTTTTGCTATTCGAATTGAATCGGGTTTTAGATCTGGATTGATCGTTCGGATCGGATTCGTTTTCGGTACCCATAATCTAGCCGGCATCCTGTGCAAAGGAGCCTCCCACTGGTAAACTGGTGTTTCCTACATTGTTTTTTCTGCGTATCAATGATATGTTCGACGCCTCCAACATACGGACCGTGGTGCATGCAGGTCTACCTCGGTTTATCGTCGTTGGTTTTTTGTCATATAATTGTGGAAGAAATTCAACCATTTTACCTACTTATTTTGCTTTTTGATGGATGTACATACTCGTAGAATGTTTGTAATTAGCAGGACCGTACATAACATACTTTTATTATTTATACGCATACGAGTAAGAGGGTTGTGTTTTCTTTCATGAAGACATCTGCCAACAGTTCCATTGAGTCGTTGTTTGTTTAAATAATTTAATTCAATGTTATTTCATCCATGTGTACCTACACAGTAATACGATGCATCGCCGAGCTCTATTTTTAATGGCTACGTAAATGCTAATTGACTCTAATTGTGAATTCAGCTTCAATAGGTAGGAAGGTAAAGTAAATTTATTGACGAGGTCATATTAGTAGTTTAAGCCAATCAATGCCTATCGTTGGAGGCTTTTTGGCTGTGAGATAATAATTGTACAAATACATTCATTACGTAACACATTAATTATTGTATTACCTACTTGTAAAAAATATTAAAGCAGTCTGCCCATGTAGATACATACCTTATCTACCACATCTTGCACCTGGCACATTTTGTAGGACAAATGTGAATGTGACACTGGTGGGAAAAGTCGGACTAAGCGGACACTCCATGACCAGCGTCACTACTGTTGGATTATACACATTATCCTCTACCACTCGCCTTAAAAATGAGAGCGCTCCAAACTTTACAGTGATACACTACTTTGACGTGAAAAAATATCCAATATTGCCAGAGAAAACAAAATGAAGCGGAAAGTTATGCAGAAAATAGTCGGGCCATAAATAGTATCACATCGGCTACTACAACGGCACAGGCATCATATCCCAATCCCAAGTAACTATCGGGATGTGTAGTCAGCTGAAGATCTAAAAAGGACGGCATGTGGCTATCTACATCCGGGAGCCGCGTTGGCGACTCAACTAATTGGGACAGACCATACGCCAATGCAAAATTATGCACAGATCGCCCTGCGTAGTATGTGGTACGTGACCCAAGCCGTTGAATTGTGCCCGTTGAAATCACCCAAGACTACGATTGCAGCTGAAGAGATCTGTGCAAGCTCATCATTAATAATCGGAGGCCATTCCATTCCCCCCTCCCCCTCCCCCCCCCCCC
>CATIXQ010000031.1:2444606-2459623 GCA_949711755.1 Leptidea juvernica
ATTGAAAGAGAAACTACCCCAGGAGGGTACCGGATCTTGTAGAGCCGGAGAACCCCTCCCCGAGCATTCGCGCTCGGGCTGCCCCTCGTATTCTGGGGAGGGCACAGTACCGCGTATGTTACAGGACAAACAGGGCAGCAACACCACGGCACCCCGCTCCACGCTTAACGTGGACTTTTGTAACATCCGGGGAATTCACTCCAACTTAAACGCCGTCCACCACCACCTTGAGACGGCGCAGCCGGCCTTGTGTTTCCTTTCGGAGACGCAGATATCTCGACCTAGCGATACGTCATATTTAACGTACCCCGGGTACAAAATTGAGCATAATTTCATGCCTCATGCCGGGGTATGTGTGTACGTTAGGGAGGATATCTGCTGTCGCCGTCTCGGCAATTTTGAGGGAGGGGACCTGTCTACTCTCTGGCTCCGCGTAGATTTAGAGGAACGCGTCCGCATCTATGCGTGTGTCTACAGGTCCCGTAGTGGTAACGCAGAAACGGATCACCTCATGGGCTGCATTCAAGCGGCATTTGATGACGTGCTTGCTCAGATCCCCTCCGCTGAAATCGTAGTCTTGGGTGATTTCAACGAGCACAATGCCGAATGGCTTGGATCCCGTACTATAGACTACGCAGGGCGATCTGTGCATAATTTTGCATTGGCGTACGATCTGTCCCAATTGGTTGAGTCGCCAACGCGGCTCCCGGATGTGGATAGCCACATGCCGTCCTTATTGGATCTTCTGCTGACTACATATCCCGATGGTTACCAGGTCTCTGTCGACGCCCCTCTCGGAACGTCCGACCATTGCCTGGTCAGGAGTGTAGTGCCTATCCGACGCCAACGTCGCAGACCACCAGCGACCCGCCGCGTTTGGCACTACAAGTCAGCAGATTGGGATAGGATGCGTTCCTTTTTTGCATCCTACCCTTGGGGCAGGGTTTGTTTCCCTTCGGATGATCCTAGTGCCTTCGCCGTTGCAGTAGCCGATGTGATACTGCAGGGCATGGATATTTTTATACCAAGCTCGGTAGTACCGATCGGTGGCAGATCACAGCCCTGGTTCGATGCGTCAGTTAAAGCAGCATCTGACTGCAAAAAACAGGCGTATCGAACTTGGGTTGCGGCGCTGGGCTCAAAGGATCCGAACTGCAAAGTTCTGAAGAGGATATATAACCGTGCCTCCAGATTTTATAAGCGGCAAATCGCCCGTGCCAAATCGAAGCACGTCGTTAAAATTGGCGAGCAGCTTTCCAGCTACCCGACCGGGACACGCAAGTTCTGGTCATTGTTGAAAGCTGCTCTTGGTAACTTCAACCAGCCGTCCATGCCTCCGTTGCACATGAGGAATGACACCCTGGCCCATACGGTAATAGAACAAGCCGATCTCCTGTGCACTCTTTTTGCCTCCAACTCGACTCTTGACGACAACGGAAAAACACCGCTGACCATCCCGCAGTGTCAGAGCTCCATGCCTGAAGTACAGTTCCGACCGAAGACTGTTAGGCGAGCTCTGTTTTCGTTGGACGTCAGGAAGTCGAGCAGGCCGGATGGCATTTCTCCAATCGTGCTTAGAACGTGTGCCCCTGAGTTGACGCCGGTGCTAACGCATTTATTCCGGCACTCTTATTCAAAAGGCGTAGTCCCTGATTCATGGAAGTCAGCCCTTGTCCATCCGATCCCAAAAAAAGGAGACAGTTCGGATCCGGCAAACTACAGGCCTATTGCTATTACCTCCCTACTCTCCAAAATCATGGAGAGCATAATTAACCGCCAGCTCTTGGTATACCTTGAGGGTCACCAGTTGATCAACGACCGGCAGTACGGCTTTCGCCATAGTCGGTCGACTGGCGATCTTCTGGTATACTTATCACATAGATGGGCGGCGGCTATTGAAAGCAAGGGGGAAGGCCTGACAGGATATAGCGAAGGCCTTTGATCGTGTATGGCACAAGGCGCTCCTCGCAAAACTTCCATCATTTGGGCTTCCCGAGAGCTTATGCAAGTGGACCTCCAGCTTCCTCACTGGGCGCAGCATACAGGTCGTTGTCGACGGTTATTGCTCGAATCCCAAGCCCGTGAACGCTGGAGTGCCCCAAGGCTGTGTGCTATCTCCCACGCTGTTTCTTCTGCATATCAATGATATGTTGGACACCGCCAACATGCATTGCTATGCAGTTGACAGCACTGGTGATGCCGTATACACGGGCCATGCAGGTCTCTCTCGGGAAAACGTCGAGCAGTGCCGGGAGAAACTTGTGTCTTCTATCGAGTCCTCTCTCGAGAAGGTCGCGGAATGGGGTAAGTTGAACCTTGTCCAATTAAACCCCCAGAAGACTCAAGTTTGCGCGTTTCCCACTAAAAAAACCCTATTTGCCGTATCACCGCTCTTCTAGAACACTTCCCTTAAAGCCTCGCCTATTATCGGAATACTGGGTCTCGAAATCTCGAGCGATTGCCAATTCCGTGGCCATCTGGAGGGCAAAGCCAAATTGGCTTCGAAGAAACTGGGCGTCATAAATAGAGCACGGCAATACTTCAAGCCGGCCCACATTCTAGCGCTCTACAAAGCGCAGGTCCGGCCTCACATGCAGTATTGCTGTCATTTCTGGTCTGGCGCACCCCAGTATCAGCTCGATCCATTTGACCGCGTGCAACGCAGAGCAGCTCGAATTGTCGGGGACCTAGCGCTCTGTGAACGGCTGGATCACTTGGCGTTGCGTAGAGACGTCGCTTCATTGTGTGTCTTCTACCGCATTTATCACGGGGAGTGTTCCGAAGAACCGAAAGACACGCCACAAGTAAGAATATCATCCCCACCATCTGGATGTGTGGCGGTCATCCACAGTGCGGTTTTCAAGGAGCTTTCTTCCTCGCACTACGAAGCTGTGGAATGAGCTTCCTTGTGCGGTGTTTCAGGGACGATACGACATGGGTACCTTCAAGAAAAGCGCGTACACCTTCCTTAAAGGCCGGCAACGCTCCTGTGATTCCTCTGGTGTTGCAAGAGAGTGTGGGCGGCGGTGATCACTTAACACCAGGTGACCCGTACGCTCGTTTGCCCTCCTATAAAAAAAAAAGCTCGAACTTATAAAATTAATTTTGATGTTGTGAACTCTACTTTTTAATGTAGGTATTGTAAATTTTACCATGTTGAAATTGCGCGTAGATCATAGCTATTTAATTTTGCCACAACATAGAAAATGAAGGATAGATTTAGTAGTGTAAATATGCAAAATGGACACAAGAGCTGCATACATGCGCAAACGCTAAAAGTAGCAGCCATTTAATGACCAGTGGGCAGTGGCACAAATAAAGTAAAGTTGAGAGGTTTCAAAGCGAGTGACAACTGACAAAGCTGTCATTTTCGGGCCAGCTAACAGATGGCACTACAGTCTTCTGAAAACGTCACTTTAAGGCGTCTGTCCCACCCCTGATTGTTACAATGAATTCAATTTCGCTCGAAAATCGCATTAAAATAATAAAACCAACTATGAAAATGGTGGTTCTGTTAAAATTACATTCCATAAATTGCGTGATATTTTCGGACAACATAATCGCCCTTCTGAGACCGCTATTAAGAATTTGGTCACTTAATTTGAGTCGACAGGCTCAATTTCTCGACGTTCTCAACAACTGGGGTTATCCCAAACCATCAAATGGCGAATTTGGCTTTGAAGTCTTACAAGTTTCAATTAGTGCAGGAATTGAAGCCGATCGACCATTCACATCGCCGTAGATTCGCTTAATTCATTCTGGAACAACCAGACAGTTTTTCTAAAAAAATCATTTTTTCAGACAAAGCCCATTCACTTGTCAGGGTACATCAACAAGCAAAATTGCCGCATTTGGGCTTCTTAAAAATCCTAGAGCGATTATTGAGAAGCCTTTGCATGCTCAACGTGTCACTGTATGGTGCGCTATGTGGTCTGGAGGCGTGATTGGGCCGTTTTTTTTCGAAGATGAGGCTGGAAATATGGTAACGGTTCAATGGATCACGCTATCGCGAGATGTTAATTACTCAACTCAATTTTGGCCTATCATTGATGACATGGATATCACTGACATGTGGTTTTAACAAGACGGTGCCACATGTCACACAGCCAATGAGACGATCAATTTATTGCAAACCAAATTTGCTGATCGCATAATTTCACGAAATTCAGCTGTTAAATGGCCAGCCAGATCGTGTGATTTAACAACACTGGATTATTTTTTGTAGGGCTATCTTAAGGAGAGTCTATACGGAGCCAATCGAATCGATTGCAGCCTTAAAACTCAAAATCCGTGATGTGACAGCTGAAATAGACCAGACATTTTGCCAAAAAGTGATTGATGAAAGAATGGACTTCTGTCAGCGTGATCGTGATGGACATTTGCCTGATATCATTTTTCATTCATAATTGCCGAACTTTTCTCTTTGTAATAATACAGTAATACAATAGAAATTTGAATCATCTTCATCAAAATTTTTTATTATATTTTATTTTAGAAAGCAAAGTTCTTGTTGAAAGAGTCATTATAAAGGTTATTTTATTAGTTATATTAGAGCCGGATTAGTGACCGTGTAAATAATAATAATAAGGGATTCGTTGATTGAGGGCAGCGCAGGACCGATCGTCGTGGAAATCTTTGGGGGAGGCGTTTGTTCAGCAATGGACGTCTTCCGGCTGATGATGATGATGAAGTGACCGTGATGTTTATCTATTGAACCATTGGTGGAATTGATATCAAACTCTGTATATATTTATATGTTCAGCATTGGGACACCAAATAATATGGTTACACTAATAAATGCGGTAACAGATAGTTAAAATAAAACGACTCTTATTTAGATATTAATATATTTTCGAATCTAAAATGTACAAAAAAATACAACTTAAACGTAATGTACTTAAACGGCTGTTTTATCAATGAATAAAATTAATAATATGTACCTGATGCATTACGAATAGCCGTGTCTAGCTGGCTGTGATTGATGATTGCCGTGGTTAATGGCTGATCATCCGTCACGAACAAAATAGATGAAGCAGCGCTGATATCTTTTGGGCGGACCGAGCAACCTGTGTTGCAAACGTTCGGCCCAATATGAGGGTGGTGTAACATGTTCCACGTTTAACACGCAACTTTATTAACGATAAACGTAACCGATTATATCAAATTAATCATTAAATCAACCATCACTTTTATAACAACTTTGGTTGTGTAATCTAATCGTAAAAATATAATGTACTTTAGCTATTTACAACATATAGACAGACATACATACAGCGCTTGGAGAGGCTCCGCAACACAAAGAGCTCTAACTTATGATAAACAACTAAATAACACAGACACAGCGACGGGCGAGCGGCGGCCGAGGCGGGACGCGTCACCGACACGCACGTGTCGGGGCGTGTCTGACACGCCCCTGGCGCTCCACGCCCCGGCCCTGCCCCGCCCACTAATATCGTTTAGCTTACTTATGAAAACATAATTAGTGAGTGCGTCCGTCATGTACGCCGGACTGCGGCAGACGACAGGCCAAGACACGAGGCTTGATTTTATACAAAACATAAAACCAACATTGTACGGGATCGCGGCCTCGCAGTGTTAGCGACTGTCATCCTACTATACAATATTATCACACGACAAGTACGTGTATCGCGAGATATCTACAATAATATCTATGTACTAATTATGTTTTCCACCTGAAACAAAGATTCCCGTACCCATCAATGTTTCTCACGTCTCCCGCCTCCCCGGCACAGAGTAACACTTATCACATTTATACCAGTCCCTCGGTGTGCTGCAGCAGTGGATGGAGCGTTGGACCCTACTGTATCACTTTCGTCACTAGTTTATTACTCTGTGTGGTGGGAATTATATTATTTTGCAAAAATAAATTTTACACCAATCACTTTCTTACGTGTATAAAATCCGAACTTTGTAACTCTGCGATATACATAGATAATCTTTAATTTAACTTTGAAAATTATTAAACTAACTTTAAAATCTAGCATGTCCTTATTTGACAACATCTAAGAATTTAATAATGACATTTAAACGCTACATTAACTGTGAGTTCCATTATCCGGAGGAGCCGATCGTACTGTGGCGGTGTGGTCTTATGGTATGGTGGTCGAGAACACCTCTCCTTTCCTCTCTTACAGATACCGTCAACCGATATTATTTCACTTAATATATATATTAATCAACCGATCACGGCTGCTTGGTATATATCTTGAATCCAAAACTATTCATCCGTATTTACTTAATGAGGTAAATATCGATTAAAGAGATGCGTAATTCATAATATTTATATCAATTATAATTTATTTTGCGTTTGAGTAACATCCTTACGATAAAGGCCAATAACAATTTAATTTGTATATATCAAAATATTATTTATATAATATTACATATA
Source organism: Leptidea juvernica (assembly GCA_949711755.1). Taxonomy (NCBI): domain Eukaryota; kingdom Metazoa; phylum Arthropoda; class Insecta; order Lepidoptera; family Pieridae; genus Leptidea; species Leptidea juvernica. Next base: position 2,451,016 of record CATIXQ010000031.1, read on the forward strand.
GGAATAACTATTCGATGATGATTTTTTAAACCCAATTCTAGCCACTGACTAACCATATAAATACACCTCATAATAAATTGTAAGTTGGTGTTACATACCAACTACAGGTTCAATACTCAGAGCCGCCCGAGGGGCTCGAGACAGCAACACAGTGACATTTATAATTAAACAACTATGTCGCGACAATCACACGATACTTCACGCATCTTATCGGACCTTCTTTCAAACTTTTAAGCAATTTTAACATCAAATGTCCTTAATCTACGCTTAACGCGGTTCTTTTTGAATTGTTTCAATGTAATATCGTAATGACTTATACAGATGTAGTTTCTTTAAATATTTGATATAAAAAGAAAAAACATAGTTTGTAAAACTAATATTTGTAAACGGTTTACAATCGTAGGTATACTAACTGCATGTTTATTATTATAACATTATTCCATAACAATATATAAAAATACCGTATCTATGATTCTCAAGCATAAGCTTCAAACAACTATCACCAACTTGTTACCACGTATTTTCATTCCAAGGCCAAAAACTCTTTCATAAAATTCATAGTGATTTATAATTTTTGTTTTATTTTCATCATATTACACAATTTATTTACAATTTAAGTTGCCGTTACATTTATAATATGTATAATCTGTCAAAGTCGACATTGAAAAATACTTTTTTTAATCTAGTGATGAGGCACCCACGCGTTCATTTAAAATCGGAGAAAACCATTATCGTAAATGGACGTGTAATACTCAATTGAGACATTTTATCTATTTCATTATAAACATTTAAAAAATATTATTTCTCGACCACATTTATTATTTAATAGGTATAGTGAGTAGTAACGTAAAACAACATGCTTGTGTTTGACGCCACGCCCGAGTCACGACACACGCGGGAACTGCGCGCGGCGTCAACATAAGGCCATTTCTTGTACTATTTATCATCGGGTACTATAATTATGAAGCGATCGTTGCTCATACAGCAGCACGTCTCCCGTAACCGATCAAATGGAATGAATTCAGTATTGCGACGTTAATGGGATATCATAAAGCTTTATCTCACTATAAAAATGCCAGCGTAGATAAGTTGCCAGTACTATTACATGTTAAGGTACAAAAATATTTTATAAGTATTTACTTCTTATTCAGCTTACATTTTTTATTTGGTTTACTCGGTACTCTACTTATCATTTGTACGTTCATTTTTAGGTATTAAATCACATTTTCATACTCTACAACTATGGTTGGTAAGTCAGACTATATCTACATAGTAGCTACTCACTAGAAAGTCGAACTATATTGAAGACATAACATTAGGACAAGACATTAGGTAGTGGAAGTGGAAGCCTTTCACATTTGTAGATCACTTAACAATCCTTTCAAAATACATTTCAACTAAATGAGACACGTCACAACTCATCTTACAATAATTGATTGACAACTATTTACAATTAATGTTAATCGTATCAATACAAAAGGACATGGCCAATTTCTCTATAGGATTTATTGAACACGAATCATGTTTGGTTAATTTAAAAAAAAAATAATAAACTGAAAGATGTCATTTCAAGAAAATAGACGCAAACGTTACAAATTGTTGACACTTATGTATGCAATTAGAAACACGTTTGAGTATTATTGCGCGTAAAGACCTACAGGCGTTTTAAAATAGCAAACAGTCGTAACATCAACATTGTTACGACGATTGACAAAAATGTAAATGCGTTCCATGAATGGAAAAATATGAAATAAAGACAGTTTTGATTTAATATACTGTTACTAAAATAAGCATTTAAATGACATGTTTACTGTAGTATCCATAACCACATATTGTAGTAAGTATAACTGGTGTAGGTATGTAGTTATGAGGAACGTACACTTATCTTTAACATTTTGCATGGTGCATTATGGCGGTAGTTTACGAATATATCGTTGTATTTATAAATATTTTGAAATCGAAACTGACAAGTTCACAGGGGTCCAAAATGACGTATTATTTCATCTTTCTATCCTATATTATAGAATAAATTTACTATGTATGTGTACATGGTAGGTATATACTGTTTTGGCCGTGTCCTTTTAATTTAATATTATGAGATATAATTTACATGCAATTGAAATTAACTTCATAATGTTAATAGTAGTATAAGTTTGTCGTGTTAACAGTTCGTTTACAAGTATTGAGCTTTTGTATCGATCTGGTCCCGACACCCGACACTCGATCAACTTCAAACAACACTTAAAATTGATACGACGAATGAAACATTGTGCGATTCTAAATATTATTACAATATGTGCTCGTAATTAACGATAAAGTGACGCTTAATTAGTGGGCTACATTGTTCATTCACAAATCTACCGTAATTATTTGTAATTTACCTTTTAACAATGGCCTTTCCCAGTTTTGTTCATAAGCAAAATATCAGGCCGAATCTCATTCAAATTTAAATATCCTTACAAATAGGTATGTGACAGAGATTTTATGTGTTCGTATTGGAAATGTGATGTTGAAAGATAGTATACGTTGAACAGTCTTCACTGAGTAGCGTTTAACAGTAAAGAGTGGTCACGCATACTTGATGGAAATGAATGAGTGCAACATTTAATTTACTCTTATTAATTTTAATTAAAAATATTGATTGATTAATTAATCTACTCGTAAATGACACTCAACTGCCACAATAGACATAAAGAGGATACTAGGTACACATAATAAAACCTAGCACAGAGAGATTTTATACAAATTGAGCACATTTTATTTGACACACAAAAATAAAAGGTCTGTTTCAATAATGACAACAACCAAACTGTGAAACGCAAATAATAATATAGAGAACAAACACAATGAAAGTTAATCTAAACATTGAGTCATTTACAATCATTCATACGATTAAAAATTGAATTTAATGAAAATTAAAAAAAATAAACAATAATCAAAACTTAATTATAATAACTATAATTCATGTCCAGTAATTAATTCATCATTTGAGGTAGCACGAGTATTAGCATTAAATTAGTGCACGTGCACGCACAGCGACCGCCAGTGAAGCGTGTACGTGCACGTGTGTACTAATTTGACCAATTGTAAATGACATAATTTTGAACAATATATACTTGTACGGGTTTAATATCATGTGTATATGGAAGTGCTTTAAGTAGCAATTTTAACAGACCTCTCAATATCAATTGGTTTTTCTCGTATTTTCTGATACAAGTTCCGGGATCGCATACGCTTATAATCAAAACAACACTATAAGTAATGTTGTTATAAGAGTCTTCAAATACAAATGTATCGACGACGTTTTCAAGAAACAAAAAGTTCATAAAGACAATCTAGTTTTAACAATATGAAGCTACATAATGGAGCACCAACTTTATATAATCCGGATGTAACCAGTAAGAATCACCAAAGCTGTTAAAGAACTATGCAATGTATGTATTTTAGAGAAAACTATTATTATAATATATTATTAAAATTACTATCGGACATACCTTGAAAAGTTCTGGTATTTTATCTCCACTCACGGAGTTTCTAGGTGGGTATTGGTTAACCGAAATCGCAAATATTTAGCAAAAGATATAAGGGTAAGAGAAGCCCGAAACAGTGTATTGATTACTTGTAATATTCACTTTTGTTCTGGTCTAAAAGTATTAAATCAAATTATTATGTGTAATTAAAAATGTTAATTCAGATAATATAAAAATAATAAATAATATCACTCCATGGATGTTACACCCATTACAAGTATTATTTAAAATTAATGATTATTAATGTCTAGCTTTTATCAATAAAAGTATGATTTCTTTATAATATGTCAAACAAGAAATAAACAAAGATAAAAATTAAAATAGCATTATTCCAAATAAAACGCAAACATTGCAAACTATAATAAAATATTTACACTAAAACAACAATTTTTACAATTTAACAACACATTATTTACACATTATGACCTGAGACCCTTTGCTCATAGACTAATATATAATAACATGTCAAATCGATCAACGGCAGATTGATATATAATTTCATACAAAATAACAAAGTATATCAAATATACGTGTAAAGAAAAATCGACAAGCAACGAATTGAAACTCTTTTGAAATTGTATGAGCATCGGGACCGAGGCATAGCACATAGCACACTCAACCCATCGAATAATACAACTTATTTTGTCATAACAGGTAACATTTGACTTTCAAACTATAATACAAAAACGTTTACAACGCCAAAACATGTGTTTAAATTGTTTAAATATTGCACGGTATGTGTACAAACTCAACCTTGCGGGCCAGACAACTGGAAGCTGATGCGGTTCATCCGTTAAGACTTATACGACTAACAAAACTATACATAGATACAGAGTGTAAGAATCACAATCAAGTGTCGGAGTATCACTAGCACGACTACAGTACTAGGAGGAGGTCGGTGGCCGCAGTGGGCGGGGACAGCAGGGGGCGATTGATCGCGGTCCATAAATGCATCCGTGGAAGGTGTCGCGAGTGTAGCGTGTCGCGAGTGTAGCGTGCCGCGTCACTGCGACAGCAGCTTCTGAAGCAGAGACGCGCTAGTGGGCGCGGCGCCCGGGCCCGCCCCCGGCTCATCACCGGCCGGCCCCGCCTGGCCCGCCGTAGTACTCTACACAGAGACACGCCCATTTTATTATTAAATAATTAATGATTACGAATCACTCTCATATGAAGCCACCTTGTCGCCATATAAAGAACGGCAGCTCACGAAACCAGATCTAAATCTTTTAAATACTGTTACTCTAAAATGGATTTTAAAATCACTAATTGAACGTCTAAAACTAAATCCACCCATTCGAAAAGATTGCTATACCTCAGACTATCAGAGACGAACGGACTCTGGAAACTCGGCTACCCTTTTTTTTTAAGTAAAATTACATTACATTTTATTCATCGCTTCATTGCCAAGGTATCATGTAGAAAAACATTTATGCTTTTAACCTTTATCACAGAAATGTTTTGTTAGAGATTGTTTTGAATTTCACAACAAAATATGTGTATTGTTCATTTTCTGGAATCTTGTAATGCGTAAAAGTAAATACATCGCTTAACAAAAAACTTACTATCTCGAGTTAACTTAAGGTTACTTAACGGTATAAAGTTTACCTCTGCACATTAAATTATCATATTGAGAGGCAACAGTCAATGTGTTATACCTTTAAATGTTTTCTCTTATGAATTCCCTACGATTCAGTTATATTATCACACCACATATCATCATGTTTTTAATATCGGGTGCAATGCCCTTTCTATGTTCTATAGCTTTCTATCACTGTCGTTCCTTATATGTAAGCCAGGCCTAACATCGGAAAAAACTTCATATGAAACGATGAAACAATAAATTTAAGGAAAAATCAAATTGTTGCTGTTTTAAGATTAGTTCTATGTAATACACAAAGCACAAAAGTACAAAATATTCTCCCCAAAGAGATATAAAGACAATAATATTTAATCAGAAACTATGTTGATATGAGAAGAGTTCATCACAATGATCATATCACGTCACACAAGTGGTGATTAGGATGACATATGAAAGCGTGCCATGAAGCATAAATATATTAATAGGACGCGGACTACAATCAAAGAAAGATATTTTACAACGAAATAGTTTGTCTTTCATTATATCTACAATTCGATAGTCGATTGCAATAGATCCTGAATAAACAAATTGAACATGCAAAATCTGTTCGTAAAACTAAGAAAACAGCACTTGAAAACGAAATAATTCGTATGCTATAAAATATTTCAGAAGCCAAACAAAAGCAATCTAATTGCAAAATCATAGTATTTTATCTAATAACTGTCCTCGGGCACCATCACCGGCTCCGCATGCGCAATACCCCCTCCCCGGCTCCCGTTATAAAAGCTCTCACTTCGAAGTATGAGATATCACAAAAGCGAATAATGACTAGTCAGACAGAAATATAGAAAACACTATTGAAATAACAAATTATCGTTACTCATAATAACAACTAGTATGAAAAATAGGTATCACATCACAAAAGCTTTATTAGTGACCTAGAAATGGGCCAAACTGACATATATTTATATCTTTTTTTTTATATGAGAGGGGGCAAACGGGCAAGAGGCTCACGGGATGGGGAGAGGTGAGGCAACCGCCCATGGACATCCGCAACAACAGGTGTGTCAAGAAATGCGTTGCCGGCCTTTAAGGTGGGAGTATGCTTTTTTCTTGAAGGTCCCTAAGTCGTATCTGTTCGGGAAGACCGCTGCCGGTAGTTGATTCCACAAAGTGGCTGTGCGAGGCAAGAAATTTCGAAGAAAACGCGCGGTTGTGGAATGCCAGACGTCTACGTGATGCGGATGGTACTTTGCACGTAATGTCCGATAGTGGAATTCGGCCGCTGGAATCAACCCGAACAGTTCCTCTGAGCACTCCCCGTGATAAATGCGGTAGAAGATGCAGAGAGAACCCACATCTCTATGCAATGCTAGAGAATCAAGCCGATCGGAGATGACTTGATCGTCGATGATTCGAGCCGCTCTTCGTTGTATGCGGTCAAATGGAAGAAGCTGGTACTGGGGAGCACCCGCCAAGGTGAGAACAGTACTTCCATGTGAGGCCGAATTTGCGCCTTATAAAGTTGCAGGCGGTGGCTTTTAGTGAAGTACTGTCTCGCCTTACTGAGTACACCAAGCTTTTTAGAGGCCAGTTTGGCCTTCTCTTCCAAGTGACCACGGAACTGAACGTCGCTCGATATATCGACGCCAAGTATGCCAATACAGGCTGTGGCAGTTAGAGGAGTGATCTCGAATCGAGGGCATACGACAAAGGGAGACTTTTAAGTGGTGAACGCACAAACTTGTGTCTTCTTGGGGTTGAATTGGACTAAATTTTGTCGGCCCCATTCCGAGACTTTGCAAAGCATAGTCTCGATTTCAGACACAAATTTGATCCGGTTCTCGTCGACGCTATCCCGGGACATGTTGGCACGGCCGGTGTAGGAAGCATACCCCGTGCTGTCGTCTGCATAGCAATGAATATTGCTGATTTGCAGCATATCATTGATATGCAGAAGAAACAGCGTAGGGGATAGCACACAGCCTTGCGGGACACCAGAGTTTATGGGTTTTAAGTCGGAGCATGCACCGTTGATAACAACCTTCAGATTCGATCAGCCAAAAAGCTAGTGACCCATTTGCACAACTTCTCGGGAAGCCCATAGGATGGCAGTTTCGCTATAAGCGCTTTATGCCACACCCGAAGGCCTTCGCTATGTCCAAACTCACCGCCAACGCCTCTCCCTTCGACTCAACCGCTTGCGCCCATTTATGGTTGAGGTACGCAAGAAGATCACCAGCTGAGCGACCCTGACGGAAACCGTACTGGTAGTCGCTGATCAGCTGGTGCCCCTCTAGGTATCCCAAGAGCTGGCGGTTGATGATCGACTCCATTACTTTGGAGAAAATGGAGGTAATGGCAATGGGGCGGTAGTTGGACGGATCTGAGCGTACACCTTTCTTAGGGATCGGGTGCACTAAAGCCTCCTTCCATAATTTCGGGACTACGCCTGATGAGTAGGAGAGCCGGAAAAGACGGGCAAGGACCGGCGCCAGTTCCGGAGCACATGTCCGCAGCACTATCGGGGGAATGCCATCGGGCCCGCTCGATTTGTGAATGTCCAAGGTGAGAAGCGCCTTAAGCACGGCACCATGCCAAATTTTTACCTCCGGCATATATGAATCGCACCGCGGAATATGCGGTGGTGGTGCACCTTGGTCATCCAGAGTCGAGTTGGACGCGAAGAGGGAGCCCAGGAGATCAGCTTTCTCTTTCGCGTCATGGGTCAGCGAGTCATCATCCCTGTGCAGTGGCGGAATGGCTGGCTGGCAGAAGTTTCCTTGGACAGCCTTGGCGAGCGACCAGAACGCACGAGTTCCCGAGGGAAGGCGTGCAAGTCTCTCGTCAATTCTGCCATGCTTCGACTTCGCGTTGCACGTCGCATTGACCCAAGCCTGATAGCACTCCTGCTTTCGGCGAGAGGCCATTTTGTAGGAGCGGTCAAACCATGGTTGGGACCTGCCACCGATAGGCACAGAGGAGGATGGAATGAAGAGTTCCATACCTTGCAGTACCACATCAGCAACAGCATCAGCAGCGGCATCTGGATCTCCCAGCGAAAAACAGATCTGCCTCCACGGGTAGGATGCAAAAAAGCACCGCATTTCGTCCCACCCTGCTGACCTATAGTGCCACACGCGGCGACAGCCTAAGAAGCGGGGCCGTGTTGGGCGCGTGATCGGCACGGTGCTCTGGATCAGGCAGTGGTCCGACGATCCCAGAGGAGGGTCAACGGAAACTAGGTAGCCCTCCGGATGTGAGGTCAACAGAAGGTCCAACAGTGAAGGTGTATGATCTTGCACATCTGGGATTCGCGTTGGCGCAATAACCAGTTGCGTCAGACCATATGCTAAGGCGAAGTCGTGAACAGATCTCCCTGCATGATCGGTGGTACGTGAGCCTAGCCATTCGGCGTGGTGGGCGTTAAAATCGCCAAGAAACACGATCTCTGCAGTGGGGATCTGCTCCAACACGGAATCTGTAGCCATTTGGATGT
>CATIXQ010000031.1:2484623-2580305 GCA_949711755.1 Leptidea juvernica
CTGACGTCGGCGGCCCTGCCGGCGTGGAGGGCGCGCGGGGCGTCACCGGCGCCGCCGTCTCCTCGGGCAACGGATCCTTGCGGTCCTTGGAATCCTCGCTGATGTCGGCGATGGCGTAGGGCGGCGCCGCCCACGGGTCGAGATCGAAGTCGTTGATCGAGAACGGTCCGTCCGTGTCCGCGGGGCTCCCGGGTGACCGGTAACGGGGGTCTGCGGACGACGATGATTCGCCGTTCGCCACCGATGTCATCAACGGTCCCCCGAGAGGATGCGGAATTTCGACAAGTTCCACGTCTTCGTCACCGAGAACAATGTTTGTTGACATAATGAAATCGGGCTCTCCGGCGGTCGGGAAGAGACGCGATTGGGCACTGACTCTGAAGCGCAGCCGGTCACTATCGATACACAGTCTATACGGCTCGCTCACTGCGGGCGAGCCTCGACACGTCAGCACCTCTTGCAGGTGCGCGGACACACGGACACGATCACTACTTTCGACTAATTCTAAATAACGAGTACCCGCAAGATTTATTGGGGAGGTTATAAAGTTCTCGATGCCAGACAAGTCGCAAACTGAAACAAAAATATATTTTAATATTATATGAACAACATTTGTGACCTTTACGAAAATAAATAACAAAAATAATAAACTAATTCACGAAAATCATAGGTAATGAGGCGCCTTCTGGAATTCGAACCACAGTTTTATGATTGATACGACAACGTTAAATATTTACTACCAAACCTGTCGCAGTATTCGTAATAAATTCTTGTAAATTCTCAATTGTGATTGTGCTGTTATAATAAGCTTTTATATATATTAAGCCTTAACTGAGACATGGCTTAAAGATGCCATACATGATAATTAAATTGCTGATAAAAAGGACATTAATATAGTGTTGCTCCCATAAACAAAACGATGTGCTTTTCTCAAGGCAACCTTCTTAGGTGTTTGCATCGTGAGAATAGTCACCAAGCTGTCGTCTCCAATGGCCTATCATCGTCCTCTTGTGCTATAGTTCTGGGGTACCCCAAGGGTATATATTGGGTCCTTTCCTATTGATTATCATTTATCTTTATTTATGCTGACAACAGAATTTTCAACAAGTAAAAGACTTTATGCTGACAACCTAAAGTATCGCAATTTGCATTATATTATACCTTAAATAAACAATCACACGCTGCAGACAAATATAAAATAATAACATTCACAAGAAAGTACCACTAGATCACACACACATACACACTTTCAAATCAAGTTCTTCACCGAGTACTAAGTATAATTACCCGGGCGTAATCTTGGACTTAAAGCTATTAATCTTATATCTTTAAACGAGCTATTCTTGTATATATATAATCTGAATCTCGGAAACGGCTCCAATGATTTTCATTAAATTTAGTATATAGGTAGTTTAGGGGGCGAAAAATCGATCTAGCTAAGTTTCAATTTAAAAAAAAATTGTTTTATCCTTTTTTAGTGAGGAACAGCTACAATAACATTGGAATACAAAAGTAAATTTCGCCACTATATACAAGACTATAGTAGCTCAGAAGACCCCGGTTCGAATTCAGATGTCCTATTAGTTTTTTTTTTGTTCAAGTTTTGTACATTCTTAAAAATCCGAGCAAGGCTCGGTCGTCCAGATATTTGATCTTTATGTGAAATGGCTTGCCCACAAGCTTGTGTACTCACACAATATGTTGAAGTTGCAGTCGAGTCTGAAGACGATCTTGGGTTTGCCGTCGTTGGAGATGGCGGCCGACTCGCAGCGCCGAATGACGCACATGACGGAGCCGGCCTGCTCCGGGCTGGGGCCGCGTACCGGCGCAGCGTGAATTACACTGTCCACGAACCTCCTTAGCAAATCACACTCTAAACATTACAAACGGGTCAAACGTTGAACTATGAATTATTAACCTAGCAATATTAAATAAATAAATATCACATTTCTATGCGCCTTCATTGATATCTTTTATTTACATGCCATGACTGAGTGGTAATAATTATTATGAAGATCCTACATTTGACTTCTTATTAATCATGAGTCATTTTAAGCGTCACTCAAGTTCCATTTAGATAGTATCGTCAGAAGTCGTGTGCTCGTGCCTCAGACAATGTGTGCAGGCGGGATGTATTATCATACAACGTGCTAATTTCACAAGAGACGAGACAAGGAACAACAATAAAATCTTAAAATCAATCAGTCTTGCTCGTTATCAATTGATTGTCATGGCATACAACAACACGAAATTATAATTATTATCTACTCATCCGAGATGATAATGTTCTTTGGATTTTGAAACAGTGCCTTCTGGTGTACACATAAACTGTACTGAAAATTATAAGTCTCGATGTCGATGCAGTGATATAGCTGCTATATGGATAAATGCACAACCAATGAAATATTCCAGGATGATACCAGAACTAATGTTTGCATAGGATTAAATCGTAACAAAGTAAAAAACTGTATATTGAATAATATAAAAAAAGTACTTGCTGTATGTTTTTCTACAATATCGATACAGTACTTTATAGAATTTTGTCTGTTTGTCTGTATGCATGTCCGGGCAAAAACTACTGAATAGATTTAACACTAATTTTGCATGAATATTAACATGGGATGACAATCATATAGTCTACAGCGGGCAATAGCCAATTAGGCTCAATCCACCCCTTGCGCGTTCACCGTGGAAATATCAGTTGTCTGGCTGCGCGTAGACTGCGAGGGCCATCTACGCTCCTTCAGCACATCCAACAGCTACAGATTCCGTGTTGGAACAGAACCCCTACGCAGAAAATCATGATTCATGACGATATCAACGCCCACCACGCCACGTGTAACAACAGCTCGCGTATCACCGATCATGCGACTAGTCCTGTTCACGACTTCGCTTTAGCATATCTTCTGACACAACTTGTTACCTACTGTGCTACCTCGAATGCCAGATGTGAATGATCACATACTTCACTGTTGACCTCAGTATCCGACTTGCAGATCCTTCTTTTCTGATCGTCGGACCACTCACTGCCTGATCACGATGCCGATCAGTTAACGTCGCGAGTAGAACCACAGGTATTGGGGTGAGATGCAGGCTATTTCTGCATCCAGGCATTGCGTGAAGGCAGATTTGCTTTTCGCCGGATACTGCACGATATCGAAACATCTTTTCTTCTGAAAAAACTTCTCTTCGCTTCCCATATAGGGCGAGTATCAACCTTTGTTCTGTCACTCGCAAAATGGCCTAGAGCCAAAACACAAGGGCTATTTATTGGGCATGGCTCAAAGCGAAGACACCTCAGTCACTCATAAAGCGTAATGCTGACATATTGGCAGAATTCGAGAGAGACTTGCGGGCATTCCCAGGGGACCCGTGCCTTCTAGTCTCTTGCCAAGGCTGTCCGTGGAAACTTGTCAGTTTGCGATTTTCAGCATGCTGGCATAGTGCCGTCTATAAGGCGCTTTTCACTTTGAACATTCTCAGATCGATTAGGCCGGATGGACTTTATACATACGAGTTATGGACATGTGCTCCAGAACTGGTGCTGGTCCTTAGTCTTCCTTTCCGGCTCTCCGACTCATCAGGAGAGCTCGAAAATAATGGAGAACAGCTCAAGTAAACCCGATTCTTAAAAATCCGCAATTACCTCCCTTTATTTAAAGCCTTGCTTTTTGGACTTTCCGAGAATTATGCAACTGGGTCAATAGTGTTTTGGCTGACCGGAGCATCAAGAATGTTATCGACGGTTCAAGATCCGATCGATCCAATTGCTTTTAAGCAATAAACACTCATGTTTTGCAAGGTCTGCCACCAACACAGTTTCTTCTGCATATTAATAATTTGCTACAAATTAACGGCCTTCATTGCTATGCAGACGACACAGTACACAGGATATTCATTTTACACCCGCCATGCATCTTTTGAATAACGTCGAGAACCAGAGCAGACAGAACGATAAGAAGGCACAGGTATTCAGTTCTGTGGCCACTTGGATGTAAAGACTAAAAAGGTCTCTAAAAAGATTGGTGAGAACAGTAAACCGTGACAGTTCTTCACTTGAAGCGACCCGTCTACCATTTGCCAAAAAAGTATCTTAATTGCTGTGCGATCTGTATTGCACCTTATTATATCGCCGTAAGAGTCTATCTTTAATTATTTTACGGAGTGAGCCTTCTGTACTTGTACTATTACATATTCTTTGCTAGAGCTACAGCGCCCTTCAAAACGACACACAATAATGCTTGCACATGACTGTGACACGGCACAAAACGCGCCGCTGTGGTTCCCACATAGCCGGTAAAATAGTAAAATGGCTTCATACCTGGTACCATCGGCAACATCTATGTCCTTAATACGGAATCGAGCTTGAATATTCTGAAACTTCTCCGAATCGGCAGCACCCCAAGCAAAAGTTTGGACAGTCCTCAACAGCGGGTTAAACTTTGCATGATCATCCGGATGCAGCAGGGAGAAGAGAGATTTTTTATAAAGCTCAGTTCTTTCGAAGAGTATAAAGTCTTTTATATTCTCAGTGACGCATTCAATATCGCCTCTCGAATTGATTTCCATTAAAATCAGGCCCAAAACGCTCGTGTAATGTTTGACAGCCTGAAATAAGTATTTATAATTAATTACAATCAATGAGAAAATAATATTATAAAAGTGAAATTTAAATGTACCAGAATAATCAATAACTTAGCCATATAAAATATGCGTAGGTACAAATTAACCATCGAACATAGGCGCGCTCGGTCGGCAGTCGCCGCGCAGCATTGCCGCGGTCGAATGTGCCGTGCCCCGCGGGGCGATTCGCTCGCTGTCGGTTTTTGAGGCCGCATCATAGGAGCTTAATGTTGTTCGCTCGCGCGTATTTTGACGGTTGTAGTTTTGGCGGCGAATACGTAAATAGGGACAATTGACAATTAAATTTACTTTTGATACTCGAAAAAAGTATTGGTGGTTAGTATAGGAGTCCCCGGTGCCAGAAATTTTAAAGTTATTGCTCATTTGGTTTACAAGAATGAACTGGTGTGTCTTGTTGCCGCGGGCTGTTCAAGCTGGATTGGCTGGCGCGGCAGTCGCGTATTACTCAGTTTATATCAACATATTGGCTCGCGCGGCAAATAAAGATCAACTCGGTTCGAGCATGGGCTCGTTATTTGTGCGCACCTTAACTCGCGTCCATAGACTCGCCTCATTAAATTAAATAACTCTACTCTCTCAGCGGCTTCCAGATTCAATTACCTCTATCAGAGTACTGATGTCCGAGAAGTGGAAGTCGTGCGACGCCGAGTGCTGAGTGGAGCTGACCTCGCCACCCTGCACCGGGGACAAACATGGGCCGCGCCGCACGGGACACTCCGCGGGACAGTCTCGCCGCCGGTTGAGAGCCTCCTGCAGCTGGCGTGTGGCTTCTCTGACGATGCCGTTCTTGTCCGGCTGCTTCACGTCCGCCAGGCACGCCCCCAGTAACTCTTCCAGCTGGTTTATGACTTCGTTCTCGAGCTCCCGGCGTTTCTTTTCGTTGTGACACTTGTTTCTGTAAATAACATTAAAATCATGATTGAGATTATTTATTATTAAGTAAGTCATTCATCTTCGCAACATTTCTTACACCAAAAAAGAAAAACAGAATGAAGAAGAAATAAAAAATATTAATATATTTTGCTTATAAACGAATGCACGGAGTTACCTCTCTTAATAAAAAAGTATTTCGTGTGTATTTTGTAGTAATAATGAAAGCAATGCAAAAGGAAACGTAAAAAACAAAGCTTGTCATGTTTAATACACTGGCACATGCATGGGATGCGAAGTGTACTCGATTTGCCGAACTACTCTTCAAATATAATGATCAAAAAGTAGGTCCATTTCATTTGTCGTAGATTTTTCAGGATAACAATTCTTAGTATTTTCTTAGATTAACGCGAGTGTTACACATTAAATATATTTGTATACAAATTATCTATGAAAAAAATGCTGCCATGGAGGATAAGAATATCGACCTTAGTAAATTTGTATTCTATTTCTTTCTATGTCTAGTCCAACCATAACTTGTAACTATGTATATTTACTAAGTCAAGTGTCAGCAATAAACAAAGTATTCCATTCTTAATGACTACCCATGTCTTTAATTCAGGCCTTTAATCTGTTGGACAAGGGATCCTTGGGAAACTATTTCCATAAAGCGAACAATGCAATACATTTCGAATGTTTCGAGGATGTTTCAAAATTATATCACTAAGAAAATTTTGCCCAGACATCTTTTTAAAATTTTAAAATTTAACTATTTACGATATAAATTTCCTTGAACTCTACAGCGCTACACAATTTGGCTCAAATGGTTGCTTTATCAGCAGTCCCGTAAAAATAATTATTTTTACAGGTCACAAAAATTTGCAAAATATATAAACAGGATAATATATAATAAGGAGCTTTGGTGTTTTGCAAATATCCCAAAGACGAACAAAGATTTTTTTGTGAAAATAAAGACCTTAGATCATTTATACGCCTAGAGATAGACTGTGACAGCTGTGAAAACGTCGAAAAAAAATCGACAATTCGTAGCTTGTCACGTACACTAAGGTATTAAACCCGGCCTGTTTTTATCGGTAGAAGTATAAATTATCTAAAATAAAGACTGTAAGAGAAGGGGAAACTGAAATTCTGGAAATTGTATAAAAACTACTTTTCGTGATCCGTTATTAAAATCTATTGCTAACGTGATATCTGGAGTCGTTGGCGCTCTACATGGCCTATCAGGTCTATAGCCATTTGTGCTAGTAGGTCTATATTTGTACAAGTATTAAGGCATTTTACTCAATGAAAATTGTACGATGGAGTGACCTCGACAAAACTCAAAAGAGTCGCGTAATTTATTCACAACTCGAGCAAATTTGCCGACGATCAAGAAGTTCACTTAAATTCTATGGTGTGAAGTTTAAAAAAGATTGGCTGTTTTGTAATTAATAAATTGATAAAATTACTTGATTTGTTAGTATATTGACATACACATTGGTAAAAAAAATCATTAAAAACTGTTGATTGTCTAATGTCGGATTCTAATATAATATGGAAATGTGATAATATTATAAGTCCATACTAATTATAATATGCCTTAGCGTTGCTTTGACGTTAATCAACAATTTTGTTAATGTTTCGCAATATTATTTAAATCGTAACTGGCATATTGAAAGTTGTGAAATATCCAAAATGAATGACTTCTAATAAATCGCTGAACAATGTGTCTTAACGCTTGAATTAATGATTTTAAACAACGAACAACCGCAGCATGCAACGTCACGCAATGTGCACAAAATCGTTGCTTTTTTAGTGTCAATCATTTTAACCAGCCTCACACCCATTTAAATATTATTTTGCACCGTGTGTGTAAAATTCATTATTACACTACAGAAACGAACCCAAAAGTAACAAAAGTTTGGATATACGTGAAACAGAAAATTTTATAATATAATAAAAAAATAGTTAAAAAAAACTAAAACACACGCTTAAATTAAAATTAAATTCTCTTTGGTATTCGAAAATTTCCCAATATAAAGTTGAAATTTAAAATTCACACCAATTCCTGCCTTATCGACGGTAGATGAAAATTATATAAATGAACAAAAATCATACATAGCAAATTGAAAAATGGAATAGTTTTAGTAAATTAATGTAATGGCATCGGTCCTCGATAAATCTGCGAATTTCCAACGAAATCTGGCCGTTTAAAATGGGTCAATATCGCGCCCAAATAAGTCGCTTACAATCAAAGATACATACAGGTGAAGCTAATAATAAGCGTGTAAAAATATTATCATCCCCAACACGGCATAAGTCTTAATGCCTAAACTCGTTAAATTCTTTTAGATCGGTTTAGTACTCACGCGGTGCCTACAGAAATAAAACTTGTTTTATTATATGTATGTACCCTCTCGGAGTAACCCCAAATGCCCGCTTTAGTTTTGTACTTTGAACGCAATCGAGCCAAGGTGTAAATAATTATAATATTTAGAGTTTATCCGTATTATAGATACGTATATAATGAACAATCTCGTCGAATATGTTTCAATTCGCAAGATACGTACATTTGAGACTGTGGCTTATTCTCAGACTTTTTCCTTATCTTCTTAACTGGCGCTGTCACGCTCATCTTGCTTTGCATCCCCCTCCATGTGTCTCCCAGTTGGAGGTCACAGGATTCAATTCTACAGAAGCAGCAAAAAAAGGATCTATTATTAAAACAATGTTCTAATAATGGCTTTGTGGTGATCGGTGAGATGATGTCAGAACACTAACTTGTCACTTAACCGCTCTTTCAATGTATCAATCAAGATACACGTTTTAATAATTGCAATAAACATTCGGCGAGTCTGCAGCGCTTTGTTCCACATTAATCTACTAACCTTGAACACATTAACTACCACATACGTACCTACCTACCGACGTGTGAATGATACAGGTACTATCTAAATGGTTAAAACAAGTAAAAGAATGAGCTCAATTAAGGTATCTTATTTGATATGAATATATATTAATGAAATGATAAAGCCAATACATGCAATATGTACTAATAGAACATTTATTTGAGATTTGATACTAAGTAGGCACCTATATATGTATACTATCAGAAGACAGAATGGGTATACATACAGTTTTGTTACGAATGTAAATAAAACCATAACTAATAGCGTAATTATTACTAAACAACAACATTAATAACAACAACGGTAACAGAAAATATGTATCTTAATAACCTCCAAATAATCCTATCTAGACACTGAATACACGCAAGACGTGTTATAAGGATGAAATACAGCATTGGTTGGAGAGGCGAAGGTTAATTTTCCAAAATTTGATTTGATTACCGAATGGCGAATACCAAATAAAGAATAGAATGAGTTCGATGTGAAAGAGACAGACACAGCAGTAAAACGACGCCTGCCGACTACCGAGGAGCCCCACAAGTCACAAGGCAACCTCTCTGCGACGGGCGACCGCGCAACCTTGAAATAATAATGTTCGGAATACAACAACCGACAACGCGCCATAAGCGTGCTGCGTGACCAGAAATAGGCAGTAGATCAAACCATTTACCATTCGCAAATTTCGCGTATAAGGGCCCTTCTCTGTAGGTATATTTTGTAGCATTGAAATTATTACCCATCTACAAATGTTTGTCCACTCGAAAAACAATTGTATCTTTCTGCAATTTTGTAAGATCGTCTTGCAGTTTGCATTGACAGTGAATCAGTGAAAGTTGATAAGTATTGGCAGCGTTATGCGAATCAAGATTTCGCTTTTACAATAGTTACTCAACAGGTATTCGTCATGAATCACACTCTTCGGCCTGTTGGCGATTAACTCAATGCCTTCAACAAAATATAATGTATTGTAATAGACTCTATTCTGTTTATGATTTTATACTTTCATCATGCCTAATTATTACACATTGACTTAGTGTACCTACTATATTGTGTTACATATTGACAAACACTGATTATTCTTAATAACAAAAGCGTTCAGTACCTAGTTGTAAACTAATCTCTATGACTAAGTAACCCAGTTTAAGCAGAAATCAAAAGAAAAAGAGGATGTTTTTGAAAAACTTGTTACAATGTAGATAAGAAAATTCCATGTTACGTAATAGAATACCTAGGTCCTTATTTAGGATGATTATAGATGCGTTACAATATTAATTACCATGTAGACATATTATTAGGTTTAAGTTATAGGTTCCCACTACATTAATCATGATATACAATACATGACCATCAGTGACAAAGTTGTTTCAGTATATTTATATGTTTTCATAGTTAGTTTTCAAGATGAACATATTACCTACTTATAATGTCGTCGTAAACGAAAAGGTTTATAGTACCTCCTCTTTTTATTGATATGATTCTGAAACATATTTGGACAAAATTGAGTCCATATTTTACATTTAGGCGTGAGCCAAAAGCTGAGTGAAGTGATAATTGTTGCATAAACATTTTAAACGTTGCATCTCAATATAAATTTCAAAAGAAAAGTTTTAGTAACTTGAATCTTAATTCTAATATAAAATTATACAATGTGAATATTTATTTATATGCGTATTAAGTCGCATTTATAGAAAGGATTCCATATACTTATATTTATTTTTATAATTTGGAATTCTAACGTATTTCGAACAAGCGTATTAAATAGACAGATATGAGTAGTTGTGTAGCTAAATACCTTAGAATTACGTTTGTGGAAAACTAACATCTTCCATGCTTTAACAATAATAATATGATCATAATGATTGATAAATCTCAACTTGGAATCAAATAGAACTCCCAAATCACAAACAACTGGTACCTGATTTAAAATCTCCTTGTTAATTTTGTAAGATTCAAGTTTTTTTTTCGCTTGGAGAATTTAATGTGTGAGCACTTGTATGCATTGTTTTCCATTTTATTATCAACACACCAATCGTATGGTCTGCTGTATCATCTATGACAATCAAAAAGAGAGTTGGTCCTAAATGGAACCCTCGGGGAAAGCAAGACTTTGCTGTGAAATCATTGGATTTATAGTCACCCAGAACAACTCTCTTGGTTCTATTTCTCAAATAATAACTAAATCATTTCAAAGGTTGCCAAGAAATCCATAATGTTTCAATTTTATTAAGTATCTCATGGTTCACTCTATCGAATGCACTATTAAAATCAGTGTAAATAGCATCAATTTCATTACCATTATCTATATACTATTTATCTAGTTTGTAAACTGTAGGTTTGATGTTGTTGAGCAATGTTTTAAAACTCAATGTTGATTGTCTTTTAATTATATTACTTAAGTAAGGAGTTACTGCTGATAAAAACGATCGTTCAAAAATTTTGGAAATTCGATATTATTTTTGATGTTCTCTCTATGGAACTTTTGATATAATATAGGAACTATATTTGCAATCCACAAATCAGTAAAAATTTAAGTTTGCATGGATTAATCTCTAACGGTAACGTTAAGTGCTTGAAAGTTTTTAAAATAAAGTTAGGCGGAATACCATCGGGGCCTATTCCTTTCCTGGGATTAGTAGAACGTAGTAACTTAAAAATATTTATTTCTCTTGTTTCCACATAGGAAATGGAAAACTAGGAAAACGAGGAAAACTGGAAAAAAAGATTTTTACTATCAAAATTACAAACATTCATGTTATCCTTTGTAAATATTGATTGGATATTAGTAGCAAATAGTTCTGTTATACCTTGCCAAGTTTGTGAACTTATGTCGTTCAATTACATCTTAATAGGTATTTCGGATGACGAATTCCGTTTATATTTAATAAACGGAACGAATGTATGTAATGTTTACAGGCAACTTAGCGAATTTCCTAGAAATTGAGAATCATAATGTTAATATAAGGATCAGACATAAACTTGCTACACGTACTCGGTTAAGTAGAGTTAGTAAGACTGTAGGCGATGTATATTGCTTTAACAACATGCCATTACAAAATAAAACAACAAATTTTTAAAAGAATTGTTAAAACTTAAAGAGGTGGTCTAAGTTAGTTGATGATACCACAGATTGGTATACATAAAACGGTATTACTCTTCGAATATAATAGTTCTAGGTCAACTGAAAATACCCTATAAATTTTGATTCTATTGAGATTATCGAAACTTAGAAGTTTTTTCACAGCTTCAAGAGACTGTCGACTTGAGTGTAAATTTTTAATTTCAACTCGATATATCCACGCGTTACTGAGATAAATGTTCTTTAAAGACAAACATAGTGATCCTATAGGGGTTCCGGTTTTTCCCTTTAGGGGTACGGAACCCAAACCCGGCTTGAATTTTCGAATGATTGGTAGTTTTTGCGGTGGTTTTAAATGGTTTTAAATCCTATTTCGATTAAAATATTTGAATTTGATATTTAAATTATAATAATATGTTATGTATCAGCTCATAGTTACAACACTATGTACGATGTAATTATCTCGTGCACCCGCACTTCTTCAGGGTTATCAGACTACATAATGGGTTTGGAAAGTACTAGGATTATTACTAATTCATAATATCATGTCGATGCAGATAATGCATAATATTGTATTTTTTGATATGATATCATCATATTATATTCATCATCATAATCATAATAGCCGGAAGACGTCCACTGATGGATAAAGGCCTCCCTAAAGATGGCCACGACACGGACGATCGGTCCTGCACTACCCTCATCCGATATCCAAAATTGAGAAACGGGAAAGCTGATTGCACAACAAAATGATGAGTGTACCTACGCGCTACACAACGCTGGTTCTGACAAAGCTCAAAGAGAAGTAGGTATGAAGATAGTAACAAAATTGATACAAAAAGATACATAATATAAATAACAATGTATTGAATCACTTGATCTTGCGCAAATACTATATTATGCAATATGTACACAATAAAGGTTTTTAAACAGACTAAGCACAAGAGAAACGTGATATAATTAAGTAATAGTATAACACCGAAGAAGTCTGACGTCATTTACAACAGTAACAAAAATCCTATTCGTTTCATCTGTTAACAATTTATATTTTATATAAATCATAAAATTTGTTATACAATATTTTAAAGGTGCATAATTTGGCATGATTACTCTGTAAGACTGTAGGTACCAGAATATTGAAAACCAATCAGTGCAGATCTCCATGAAAAGTTAAATAGAAAATTAATCAATCAAATGTTGTACATATTATTTTTTGTAAGGAAAGGATATTTCAAAGGACTTCCAAGACCCCGAACGTAACGATTGATTTTGTAAAGTTAACAGAATTAGGAAACCCTCAAAATTCTATTTTCGCAGACAAATTACATTTTCTAGTTCTTCTTATCTAGGATGCTTATATTATTGTTGGAAAAAGTGTAAAAAGCTTTCCGATTTTCATGACATCAACAAAGTTTTTTACCACTGAAACCACGACCCATGAAACTTTGAACGCGACTGCAGTTGCGTTATATGCGCGATACCTTATTTTCTACGTAATAATTTTATTAACAAGTACGTAGAAAGCATTCCCACTGACACATCCAAAATAAAAGCTCCTTAAGCTATGTTCAGCAGGAATCAGCGTTTACCTTGACAATGTTTTGACAACGGCTACATCAATGTCGAAAAATATATCAACAAGCTCCTCAACATCAGAATCCGATGTCGTCGGGGGTGTCAAGTGAGCCGACTGTGGCACCCCATCAGTGGAGTGGTTGCCAGCGTCCGATAGAAATAGTGCTGCCTGTACCATCGGCAACATCTCTAAAAGTGGCCACCGTCTTGCACCCTTCTGCCTCCACCGTCAAACAACTTAGTTAAACACAGTTTCAATCCGCGTCCAAACACACACTGCATTGCGCCACGCTTTCCGCGACGCTATTTTTTAAGTGCTAATAAATTACCGAACAAAATAATCCAACATTCACCACGGCTAAATGAAAACATACGATCCAGCGTTTAGTGTTCACGCTTGCCGCTTGGCAAACATTCCTTGCAGAAAACGTGCAACGTTCTTATTACGCAGCTATTAAATATAATGCGATTTCCTATCGACAAGCGAGTCGTGCAAAACGTTCGCTACGAACGACGATGAAAGTCAACTGAAAGACGAGACACACATATATATACATCCTTGTTGTTTATGTCTTCACAAATTTATCAACACAGCGCGGCGCTAGGCGTCGGCGCGATACGACACGAAACATCGACTGTAGTTACTGTACAAGACGAAAAATTTACTGGCAGACACACTCAAACTACTTCTGTCGCAGTCACACTTATTGCTGTTTTATATAGATCTACGCTTCGAGGTTCTATTATGTTATCTCTTTCGGCAAGACGATATCAGTCTTCATCTCGATAAAGTCTGAGACTGCTAGTTATAATATTATGTAAATAAATATAACTGTATTCATAAATTTTGCAAAATAAAGTAACTACTTATATGTAAAATTTTATTTATATGTAGGTAGTTGAATTCATGTGAAGCCAAGATAAAATCACGAGACATTCAAACGATTACTAGCATAAACAGCATGCAACAAACACAGATAAAGAAACATTAATACAAATGGTATCAGTAAGCCCGAGATACCTAGATAACATGAATAGTGAATACAGTTTAGGTGCATAACTACGTATAGTCATGAAAGTGAAATGGAACAGTATTCGTGTCAAGTGCACAGTATAGATAACAAGGTCACTCATTGCATAACAATCTAGTTATATTTTTGTGAATCAATCTTACTCAATCAAATTGGTACATTTTGTGCTAAAATATGTTTAAAAATTGCAAAAAACGTATTTTGCTTTAATAAGTAGTAACTAATAAGTGACAATAAAAAATAGGCGATTCCAAAACTTTGACTCGAGATTTCAAAATAAGAGAAAGTACAAAAACGCTACACTCTCATTTTGAAAAAAATAATGACTGTTAGAAGATCTGCGAATGTTGCAAAAATAAATGAATGAAATTCAAATCGAGTTAGCAAATGATAAAAGGACATTGATAGTGAAGCAAGTAAGGAGGCATATTAAGTAGAGGAAGATGAGCGTGCGGCATGAGCAGATATCGGTGCAGGCGGCGGGCAGCGGGCGGAGGCGGAGGCGGAGGCGGCCCCGCGCAACTATGTCAGTGGGTCACGGCAATGACGTGGCACATGGCCGCGGCCGCGCCGAGCCGCGCACTTCATTCTAATTCCGCTTCGTCGGTCTCCGTGTCATCGCTTTCCTATTTATTTACACCGTCTCCACACTGCATTCGATATTTGTCATTATTTTGATGTTATATAACAAATATGGACATGTTCTGACCACCTAATTAACAATTTGTCTTTGAATTTTTTAGGGATCTAGAACGGCTATGACTATAACAACAAGAATTCACGAGGATAACAATCGACCTTGACAATAATTATAATAATTAATATAACTAGATGATGCATTAATTATATATTGACCTGTTTAGATAGCTATAACACTTTGCATTCTAATCATAATGAATTTTAATTCGATGATCCTACATAGATGATTTTTACATAGTGAAATAGTTAAAACTAATCAAGGCTAACGAAGGGAAGTCGGAATTTACATGATGAAAAACGAAGTTTCATTGTAAAAATTAATCAAAAGTCCCTGACCCATGGAAGTCAGCCTTTAACCGTTCAATCCAAAAATAAAGAAGACAGAGCGGATCCGGCAAACTACTTTCCTATAGCTATTACCTCCCTGATCTCCAAAATCATGGAGAGCTTAATTAATCGCCAGCCCTTGGTATACCTAGAAGGTCACCAGTTGATTAACGGCCGACAGCATGGCTTTCGCCATGGTCGGGCGGCATTTGATCTAACACTAACACATAGAAGGGCGGCGGCTATTTGAAAGCAAGGGGGAAGTCCTGGCAGTTAGCCTGGATAAAGCGAAGGCCTTTGATCATGTATGACACATGGCGCTTCTCTCAAAACTTCCACCAATTGGGCTTCCCGAGAGTTTATGCGTGTAAGTGGACCTCCAGCTTCCTCACTGGGCGCAGCATACAGGTCGTTGTTGATGGTTATTGCTCGAACCCGAAGCCTGTGAACGCTGGAGTTCCCCAAGGCTGTGTGCTATCTCCGAAACTGTTTCCTATGCATATCAATGATATGTTGGACACCTCCAACCTACAGGAGGGCAAGGCTATATTGGCTTCAAAGAAGCTGGTTGTCATAAATAGAGCACGGCAGTACTTCAAGCCGGCCCACATTCTAGCGCTCTACATAGCGCAGGTCCGGCCACATATAGAGTATTGCTGTCATCATGGATCTGGCGCACCCCAGTAGTTAGTCATCACGGAGAGTGTTCAGAAGAGCTGTTTCACCTGATTCCTGCCGCCAAACTCGACCTACGCACGACACGCCACAAATAAGAATATCATCCCCACCATCTGGATGAATGGCGGCTCTCCATAGTGCCGTTTACAAGGATCTTTCTTCCACTTACTACAAAGCTGTGGAATGAGCTTCCTTATGCGGTGTTTCTGGGACGATACGAAATGGGTACCTTCAAAAAAAGCACACCTTTCTAGGTAGGCAACGCTCTTGTGATTTCCTCTGGTTTTGCTAAAGAATGTGAACGGCAGTGATCACTTAACAGCAGGTGACCCTGTTTGCCCTATTTTTCCATAAAAAAAAGTATGGAAACGGTACTGGAAATTGAAGGAAATTATCAAAAATAAAGAAATAAGAGAAAACTATTTAATATATTATGTAGAGCCAGCCAGCCCCCACGTATGCCTGCTAGAAAAGAGCAAAGCAATATATACAATTAGAAGTTTGTCAACATTCTTAGGAGAGAAGCATGCTCAAAGAAGAGAACAGACAGATCAAAAAAAAGGTTATAGCTATAAGAGAAAAAACAAGAATAGAGGATGTTACAACTGTGAAAAAGCTTAAACGTAGATGGACGGGACACACAATAAGAGGTAAAGAGAAATGGATATCCACTTAAATATAAAACTAGAAAAAGAGGAAGATATTTAAGATGGAAAGACGAAATTAAAAAAATAGCAGGAATAAAATGGACTAGACTGGCAATTAGCAGAGAAGAATGGAGAAAACCCTTGCCGAAAAGATAAGGTTGTCGACGTCGTCTGGAGTCAGGAGCACGAGGATTCAGATAAAACTTAATAATTTTAATTAAAAAAAAATATTAAACTAATATTATAATAATATAAAGTACGATTGAAACTGCCTCGAGTTATAGGCCAACATCTGACAGACTACAATATCATCCGGAAGTGGCTCCTCGAAAACCAGCAATACTAATAAATACTAAATATGTCATCATTTGCATAATATTCATAATATTTTGGAAAAATTTCCCCTTTTATTAAATTTTAACTGTATTAATAAGTTTCTGACGAAATAACTGGAAACATGTGGATTTCAACCATTGAATCGATAAAATTCAGGTATGTTTTGTGGTTTATATAAACAACACGCATGAACAACATGATTAACATTCGAGAACTGAGAAGGACTGCTCATATCAATTTTGTTGTTCCTCCGAGGTTGTTTGTAAACAAGTTTTTAATCCCATGTATGTGCTTCAACTGATAGGCTTCATAACTCAGTATATAATCTCCAATTAGTGTCTGCGTTATAAAAATTAATGTGTCCCGAAAGGTATCGCTAGTTTTAAAATACTGATGAATACTTTTAACTAACATTTTCAATTTAGTTATTAGAGCACTATTAGAAGCTTATTTGTGGTTCTTTCTACTTAAACTGCATGCACCATTATTTTACAAATTAGTAACATATTTATAGGTTAAATACAGAAAACCAAAGGCAGATATTTCATTATTTTTATTGATCAATTGAAACTGACAAAGCTTCCATATAGGGAAGCTATCACATTATGTTAATAGATGACCATGCCATATCCTAACACTAATTGATACATAATATTAGGTCAGCGCTAAGCTCTTATCCTGTAACGTAATAATTATATCTGTTGGTAAATAACAGCTAAAAATGGCCTAGACTCCCGTATAAAACCATCATTCACGTCATTCAAGTAATACAAACCGCGCTCCCAATACATATACCACCAAGATATTTTTTTATATATTTTTGAAGCGAAGATTTTATACGGACGTTCAGGCCCCTCGCCGTGCGAGTTCTTCTCGAGCATAACGTCAGATTTTCAAGCGTTACACGAAAACGTCAAATTTAGGACCGTTACACGATATATATATATATGTGCATGCAGAGTGGCAGCTGCCGCGCGCTCCACAAAACCAAAACGTAAATAGTTTTCTGTATGATATTACGATTTCGAAAATTATTTATTAAGCTATGAAAGTAATTAGTAATTATTATCAAGTAAAAATTGGTACTCATGAAAATTATATTATTTTGTTGCCGCTGCAAAATTTATGTTAACATTCCTACCGAGATATTATATCATATGCGAACGCTGGAACGAGATAGTATATCATATCCAATGAATATGGAATAGTAGTGTAATAAGGTGTAATTCAGATCAAACAACATACATTTTTATTCACATCGAAGTTGTCTCTCTTTCTATCGCGTAACTCTTACCTCTTCTGACGACATTAGGGTTGTCTTCTTTACCTAAAACTGTACCTACCTAGTATAAGGTCATCTTATAAAAATAGCTCAGTTTTTTCTATAATATAAAGAGGTATGTTATCGTAATTATTTTATATGTATATTCTTTCGTTGTCAAACCTACATTAGTTGTAGATGTATGCATTGGAAGACTACGACATAGTCAGACCTACTTTAGTATAGGAAATAAATAGATAGCTTTCATTAATGGTCATTTAATTATAAGAATAATCACTTTAAATTAGATTGTTTCAGAGTCTTTAGGAAGCTTAATTTTTTTTGTATTGCAATGTCCTTTAATATGCTATGCTTTTTTATGTTTCTCCATTTTTAAATGATCGGTCTAACCGGTGAAGTAGGTGACAAACATGGCTCGCGCGTGCGTCACCGCTCGTATCTTGAGTCCTCACTGGATACCCTCTCTGTAGAGGCCGCCGCGCGTAGTTACGATTTCGATACCTACTTGGGGAGTGAGATAGGCCTGGTAAACTTTTCTATCTCCCGTAATAATAAAGGTAAGTTTCTTTTTTATGTCAATAAATGAGTAAGAGAAGATGATCCAATAAATTCAAAATAATGTCAATAGTCATAGAGCACCCATAACAGTGTCGTAACACAGTTGACTCTGCTGCTAGGAAAAAGGTGTGCTTTTTCTCTGCTATCAGTAAATTGAGAACGACTGACAACTGGACAGCAATGACGAAGTATGTGGTTCTGCTAGTGAAGAAAAGGATGTGGAGGTGTAACCGCAGGTAGCGGATAGAAAGGTTCAAGTACATCGAATTACAGTTACAAAAAAGGGGTTTTTAGTGGGCAAAAAGTCTACAGTGCCGGCCAAAGTGTCTAGCCGGTTTCTTCCTTAACATTTTCCTCCTATGACCGAAAAACTCCTATCGCACCATCCAGTTTTCTCTGTCTTTAGATTTTATCCATCCTATTTCTTTACCGCTACAGGTACGATATTGTCACTCCACCGTGGTACGGGTCGCCTATCTGATGTTTTTCCGTTTTATCATTTCCATAATATCATAACTATTTAACCCTCATGTAACTTTGTATCGTGCTACGCACATGGCACACATATTACGCGCAAGGCCATTTCAACCCTAGGCTGTAGTTTTGAACGCCGATTAAATTAAGAGAGCGGGCCAATAAGTCGAGACTATTTGAATGAAACATTCAACTCTCGCAGCCTTTACAGGATTTTTAACAAAATAATTATTTCAACATAGTCTTGTTTGAGCTCTATTGCCCATCCTCTTAACATTTCGCAATTTTAATCGCTTCATAAAAAAAAATTCGCAATGATCCTCAAAATATTATATGTGATAGTTTTTTAGAAAAAAGAGAGAGACAAATGAGCTTAACGCGTTAGCGCGTAACCTGATATTAAGTTATTACCGTCGACACATTCTATTGCGACGCTTTCTTGAAGGTCCCCTTCCCCTAGTATCGTTCTGGAACACCCCAAAGAAGTTCATTCTGTGGTTTGGTTGTACGTGGAAGAAAGCTCTTTGAAAATTACACTGCAGACTGTAGAGGAACGTAAAACAACCAGGGGGTGTGGATGATATCCAATTTTGTGGCGTGTCGTGCGAAGATGGAATTCACGGGAATCCTGTTCTGGCAAAACAACTCTTTTGAATCCCGCGATAAATGAATAAGAAGACATAGAATAAAGTGACATCTCTACGCAACGTCAAGTGATTTAGCCGTTTGCAGAGCACTAGATCCACGACAATTCGAGCAGCTGAACCTTGCTCGCGGTCAAATGATAGGAGCTGATACTAGGATGCGCCGGACCAGAAATGATGACAATACTCCATATGGAGCTGGACCTGCGTTTTGTAGAGCGCTAGAATGTGGGCAAGCTAGAAGTATTGCCGTGTTCTATTTATGACCACCAATTTCTTTGCAGTCAATTTGGCTTCGCCACACAGATGA
This sequence comes from Leptidea juvernica, assembly GCA_949711755.1. Lineage (NCBI taxonomy): Eukaryota > Metazoa > Arthropoda > Insecta > Lepidoptera > Pieridae > Leptidea > Leptidea juvernica. The sequence goes on from CATIXQ010000031.1 coordinate 2,504,684, forward strand.
CCGCGAAATCACTCAAGGTTTCGAGACCCAGTTTTCCGATACTAGGGGAGGGACTAATGGGAGTGTTTTCGTGGAACGGTGATACGACAAATAAGGTTTAATTAATTGGCACTTCCGAGCAAACTTAGTCTTCTGGGGGTTAAATTGGACAAGTTCCATTCTACCCCATTCGGCGCAAGAGAGGACTCGATAGAAGTCAAGTTTCGTCCAGCACCGATCAGGGTTTCACGAGAGAGGCCTGCATGGCCCGAGTATACAGCATCTCCAGTTCTATCATCTGCATAGTAATGCATGTGGGAGGCGTCCAAAATAATATCATTGGTATGTTAAAATTTATTTTGTTTTAAAAGTAAAGTTTCATGTATCATGTTTTATATTCAGACTTAGGCCCCTTTTCCAATAGAATTTCATCAATAGGCAGCAACACAATATGTGAGCTCTTTTTCGATTCAACTAATGAGTTTTTTTCTCTTGGGTGGCTTAGCAATTTGATGAAATGAGACCACTAATGGAAATATAAATAGCTTAGGGATGACGTACAGTTCATTTTAATCTCATAATAATAATAATTATGAAATATTAGTCTACAACATTCCAAGCTACATACTGTCAAGCTCATTACATCATGTCAAGTACTATCAACAAAATATACTAACACTTCTGTTTAGCAGTGACTGTTCAGTATATTTCTCAATGTATGTATGTTCTCAAGGTGTTCCAATAATACAAGCTTTGTCGATGTTGATATTATTTTCCTTACAAAGAAATATGCGTAGGATTTTCCTGTTGTATGGCTCAGGTTTGACATTTCAATTTCCACAAAACCACACCCCACAAATTGGAATACCATCCTCACCAGCCGGACTTGTAGCGCTCCAACCACTGTGGTTTTCAAACAAACTTAGCTCCAGTGTATTCAAATACAAATATTTTTATTCAAAATACGATATGAAATCATTGAAAGTCCAAAACTACCAGTCCCGGCTCTGCCAGAGTCGGAATCCCTTCCTGAGCATTGTTGCTCAGGCCGCACGTCATATTCTGGCACAAAACCGCGCACTTTCAACTTCAAACGAGGCATCGACACCACGTCAGCCCACACCACGCTTAATATGGACTCTTGCAATATTAGGGGAATCCACTTAAAATAAAACGCCGTCCACCACCATCATGAGATTGCGAGGTCGGTCTTGTTTTTCCTAACGGACATATCTCGACCGAGCGACAAAGCATAATATGTGCATACACACCGGGGACAAAATTGAGCATAATTTTTTGCCTCATGCAAGGGTATGTGTGTCACCGTCTCGAGAATTTTTATGGTTAGGACCTGTCTACTCTCTGGCTGCGCGTAGATTTGGAGGATCGCTCCTTTGGACTCTTGAAGACGGCGGAAAAAAAACCACGACAATCCAGTTTTATAGCTGAAGTACAGTTCAGACAAAAACTGTTCGACAAGATCTGATTTCCGTGGACGTAAAGAAACCGAGCGGGCCAGATGGAATTCCTTCTATCGCGGTCAGAGCATGTGACTCTGAGTTGACGCCGGTGCTAACGCGATTATTCAAACACTCATATTCAAATCGCGTAGTTCCCAACTAGTGGAAGTCAGCCCCAGAACCACAAAAAAAGGTGGACAGTTCACATCCGGCTTACAACAGGCCTATTGCTATTTATAATAACATCATGGAAGATTTTTTAACCGCCAACTCTGCGTATACCTAGAGGGCCACCAGTTGATCAACGACCGTAACTATCGCTTCCGCCATGATCGGTGGACGGGCGATCTTCTGGTAAATGAACACTTAAATGAGCGACGGCGAAAGCAAGGGAGAAGGCCTGCAGTTAGTCCGGACATAGCGAAGGCCTTCGATCATGTATGGCACAACACGCTTCTCTCAAAACCTTCATTTTGTGCTTTCTGAGATTTTATTATGCAAGTGGGCGACCAGATTTCTCACTGGACGCAGGATACAGGTTGAAGTTGACGGTTATTGCTAGAACCTTGTGAAGTTGGTATTTCCCAAGACTGTATGTTAGCTCCTACACTATTTCTTCTGCATATAAGTAGAGTTTTGATAATCGGTCATTCTGTCAGTAAGTGACAAAATTAAGAAATTAGTTATAATTCTTAAACAGCTAATGTATCAAATTGAATGAATTTTGTAATAGAAAGAAAGAAAGAAAGAAAAAGTTTGTTCATGACGATAGTACAATAAAACATAAAACAAAATTGAGAAATATTATTTTCCAAACGTCACAAAGTGGTCCCAACTCAGCATATTTGCTGGTTTGAAAACCAGCGCTGGTCTTCCGTTGGGCCATTTGGTGACGTCGCCTTAAAGATAATTATTATATAGTAATTATTGCGTAGACTGAGTAAACAAGTTGAGTTGTCAATTTCTGAAGTTTCTAAGTTGACAACTCTGTTAAATGTCAATCTGAGTTCGAAACATTAAAGTAATAATATGTGATCACAGATCAGTTTACAATTTACATTATTTATTTATTATGTATATTATATTTTGAGTGAAACAAAAAGAATATACATAAAAATATTAACTAATTAAAAGTAACCAACTATATATAACTAAAAACGACTTAAGTACGGTACCTACTCATAATTGCACTACTTAAATATGGGTTAATGTTATTAGACTGAGATGTAAAATAAAACTTTACCTGACATAGATAATGGAGAAGACACTCTTGGTGAGTATGCTTGCACCTTGTATTATAATATTATAAAATAGAAAATACTAAGCAATATACTTTTATAAAATACTGGTTTCATGTCTCAGTGTTTCCTGCTTTTTTTGATGATCTAGCATAAACTGTTTGATTTTTAATTTAAAACTGTATTTCTTGCATTTCAGGCTCCTCAGTGGCGGTGGAATATTGTTCCAACACTTGGAAGCAGCATTGCTAAAACTTCCTCGAAAGGCTGCTGAACTGTGTTGTGGTATTGTGATTTGTATTGTATTGTGTAATATACCCTTTTTCATAAAATGCCTGTTTGTTTAAGTCTAAGTACTTATTAAAAAGGACTAAAAGCATTTCAAATTCTGGCTTTACTGCGTGAAGCATAAAAAATTGTTGTTACTGTGTGTGTAATTGTGCTTATCAATTGTAATTGTTAATCGTTTAAAGACAAATATTGGTGGAATTAACACTAAAGAAAACTCAAATCATTTGGATAATTATGGATTTCCGCAAAGTAACGCCTACTTAAATAAATTTTCTTACCAATTGTGACATTTCCTAAGATAAAAAAAAATTGTTTCCGGTCGTTTTTAAATAATAATATTAATATATATATATTATTTTGATAGAGAAAGGAGAATGCCATTTGCCGCCTTGGTTTTTCTCATGCGTCAAAATGAAATTAATATAGTAATTATTTGCCTAATTTTTGTACCAATTTCCTGTAAATGGCAGTGACGGAAGTAAAGCCATCGAAATCTTTGAGTGTTGCGATTTAGTAAATGATTATAATTATTTAGGTACTATTATAATAATATAAGACATAAATTATTCATTCGAATCGATGTTTTTGTATTTGAATCGATTTTGGCAAGATCACTTACTCTGAAACCAATATCGTAAAAGTATTTTTTAGGTAATCGAAACTAAATAAAAATCTTAATTTTTATCCCACATTATGTGTAGTCGGCACCCCAATTTAAGTGTCATACCTCCAATTAAAATATTATTATATCGAATTTTTATTTATGACAAGTATTTTAAACTAGATATTAAAGTTTTTTTGACATTGAACGACCGCTGAGGATTCTTGAAAAACCCAAAAATTTCTGAGCGGCACTACAATTGCGCTCGTCACTTTGAGGCATTTGACTCATTTGCCCAGTAATTTTATTAGATACGGCGCCCTTCAAACTGAAACACATAATGTTTACACATTACTGCTTCACGGCAGAAATACGCGCAGTTGTGGTCCCATAACCTAGCCAACCCATAATCTAGCCGGCTTCCTCTGCCTCCCACTGGTGATGAAGAGCAGCGCCATTCAACTGAATGGTGGTCCGTGAAGCTCACTGTTACCTAAACAGTCGTCAGAGTGAAAAGGAAACCTCACGAGTGCGTTGGTCACGTGGGCGTTGGATCGATCACTCGCCCGGCAGCCGGCCGCGAGAGCGCAAGCGCGAACATATGCTTTCCTATCGACCGACAACTTTTTAGCTAAGTCTTTTGAGGCAGGTTAGGCTTTCAACCTGGGGTCAAGGTCATGTTTCTTCCCGCTAAAGGTTGCACAGATGTATACGAGTGATTTCCTTCATCACTATTTACACTTATCGAGTTGCAATGCTATAAGTTTCAAACATACAACATCACGTTAATATCCACAGACACTGAACGAGCCAATGTTAATGACCTTTATTCAAATACCTTCAAAAGGAGAAGCTATGTTGACTTGTTTTTACTTTTATAAGGCAAAATACTAAGTGGTACAATATAGAATTGTATCGCTATATTATCTAAAATATTGTTACGAGTTTATTACTAAGGACATACATAATATTTGAAATGCTGGCTTCTTACTATTTAGCATTAGTACATCGCCCCGACTTACCAGACAATTTGTTTTTTTACTTTAATTTACTTTACACATTATTACATAATATACAAGTTATCAATAGTTTTCACGGAAAATAGTTCACAACTTGGGTACAGATACAGATACAGCGCGTGTTAACAGGTGAAGAAGTACTTTTAGTTTAAGTTTACAAAATGTATGTCTTTAATCTTTATTAGTTTATATTGGTTTAGAATTTAGATAATTATCTATTGGTAACTATTAGTCTTACTTTTATTCTGTAAAAAAAGTCTTACTTATATATATATATAAGAAATACACTGTCATACTTATCTTATAACGAAGCTGACCCTACAGAGGTTGTTCTATCCAAAATTAAAAAAAATACTGCTGTTTATAAACATGTCAATAGACATCGCAAAAACCTTAACCAATTAAAGAAGTAAGAAGCAAAACAAAAACGTATATCTGAATAATTCATATATAATTATTTATGTTAATTTAGATTTGGATTTGCAGTGTCTAAGTCCTCTTTTCTCCTGATAATGATGAATTTCTATTACTGCATCTCTCAGAAATAAAATAATTTGAAGCAGTAGTTTAAGAATTATAACTAGTCAAAGTTGTCACACACTTCACCGATCATCAAAACTCTAAGGTTTCATTTAGTCCTCGACCAACAACCTTAGGCTGCATTTAGGCTGCTAAGGTATAGATAGGGCTGCTAACGATTGTCGTCAGCGCGACGTAGCTTACGTAGCGCCACGTATGGTACGCGCTACGCTCGACGCCGCGTCGAGCGAGTCAGCACTGAGTGTGCCTTCTTAGTCACGGCGCACCGCTTATGGCAGATTGCAGGAGGTCTACTCGCAAAATCCACAACGATATATTCGGAACGATACGATAATAATATGTTATGTTTTTAAAGTGATAACCCTTACTTCTAGGATTAATACACAAATAAAATTTTAAAAACAAAATTTTATGAACGATTTTTCAAATTTTATTTGTGTATTAATCCTAGAAGTGAGGGTTATCACTTTAAAAACATAACATATTGTTTAGATTTACAAGAGCGACATCTCAAGTCAATTTCCTAATATGCAAATATTGGGCTTGAGCAGGTTATCAACTGTAAAGTTGATCCTATAGATGAACGAAAGAAAGCCACAACCTGAGAGTTGAACAAAGCAAACAGAATTTTATAACGAGGCGGTACTCGAACGGTTAGCTTAGTTGGTTACAGCACCGGCACGGAACGCCGGAGATCGTGGGTTCGAATTCCGCATCGTTCATAAAATTTTGTTTTTCAAATTTTATTTGATACGATAATACTCCGAATATTTCGCACCTACTACACACATACACCTCTACTCTAACAAGTGTTCGTATTCCATATCGTTTATCGTAACAACATCGTAACCATAGACTAATATGTTGAATTTTTTTACTATGTTAGAGTGAATGAATTATGCGCAAACCTTGAAAATGTAAATATTATCTTAGTTTAGGCGCTAAGGATGTAAATGTAAATATTCAAAAAATTTGTAATGAATATAATATGACCATTTAAAATTGAATAAATAATACAAAACTTGCGGATAATAAAATGTAAAAAAAGTAACTCAAGCCTTCTCGTTGACTTCCTATTACTCAGGCGGCCATTTGCATTACTTTCTACGCATAATAACGATCAATTTAGCGACTTAAATTACTTGGTAGTAAAAAAAAACCTGTTGAATATGTAATTAATGTTTAAATATTTGGCGTATGTTTATTTATTAAATATACACCAAAAGACTCAAGAAATTGACTCCAAAAGTACAACTATTACTTGAAACGATAATAGCAACGACAGCCTAGAAGGTGTCGTTGAGATTATCTGAAAAGTGACGTTTGATTATTTGTCAAATTCGAATATTCGTTTCTGACATTTTCAACTAAGAGTAGGGTTAGGACCGATAATATCGAAAAATGTTTCGTTCGTTCAATCATCGATTCAATATTGATTACGATTTAAGAGTAGGATTCGACACGACTAATGCCACGATAAATCGAATATCAGTTGTAGAGTAGGCCCCCAGAGCGGATTTACAAGTCGATATCTGTTCCTTGCGCACGCGGGAAAGTAAAATGCAAAAAATATAAGTATGAGTATCAGAAAGATTGCAATTTACAGTTCGCAATTTCCGATAACGAAACTTATCGAGGACTGACTAATTAGTTTTCGAATTAATAGGAGTTCTATTGTATTGAGTAAAATACTGGACTTTACCGCGTACTCTAAACAGCAGGCAGTTTTACGCAATTTTGGTACATTACCTAAGATATCTCTTAAACTAATAGTCAGATTTTAATGATTTAAGGAGAAATAGTATCTACATTAAATGTTCTTTATGATAAAGTAATAATCAATAAAAAGGCATTCAAATCACGGAAATAACACTGATGAATGTCAAAAAATTACGTTTTACTTATTGAATTTACCGACATATTGACATATTTTGTTAAAAGCCTACTTAAGGATAGCTTAGAATTTTATTCTAATATATATAATTCTCGTACCCTTTTTGTTTAATATCAAACTCCTACGAAACGGCTTAACCGATTTGTATGAAATTTTGTGTGCAGCAGATCTGAGAATCGACTAACATCTATTTTTCATACCCCTAAATGATAAGGGTGACCCCTAAATATATTTTTTTTATTTTTTTGAGATTTTTTTTTATTTAATTATGATGCAGCATTGAAAAATATATACAACTTCACACTTTTGTGTGTAATTGTAGAACGATATTTCGTAGGTCTGAGAATCAGCCAGCATCTATTTTTAATACGCCAAAAATTTTAATTAAATTTTTTTTTTTTATTACTTTATATGGCAATACAACGTTTGCTGGGTCAGCTAGTTATATATTATAGATATTACAAGTATTCTAAGTTCCAGTATCTTACTTTGCAATCTTTCAAAATTATTTGAATAAAAATAATATACCCACAAAAGGCCCACATTTTTGGGCAACCGATACATAATATGATTGTTACATTTTCATTCTGTACAAACAATAACCTGTTTATTAAATAAAGTAGCACATGTTAAATCTCGCTGAGCCGGATGAAGAAAGCGCTATTGGCCGCGGCTTGCGGGACTCTGCCCGGATTGATCGGGGCCGCATTGTTCGCGCAGCGAGCACCAGGGTCGCCATGGAGACCGCCAGCCGAAGATGCCGGCGCGCCCGACCCGACGCCATCCTAATAGCTACTTTCCTATACGTACGTAGGTAACACTAAAAGTTTTGTGTAACTTAAAAATACAACATGTTATAACCAAAATATTATGTTTATTGCTTTTTCTGAATTTCATGAATTTGGCTCATACCAATCCCCAATAGTCCTCTAATTGTCTCCTAGGTAATCCGCGGGTTTTCTTATATTAGCCGCTTAACAGTGGCCACCTTATTTACGTTGACGGCAGTTGAAGGCAGCGCTTCACGAAATTCTTCATGTAAAGAAACCCGATCTCTCTCTCAGATTCAGCAAACCATCGCCTCACGGTGGTCAAGCAAGGTGCTTCTCTCCCAAAAGCATTTTGAAGACGAGCGGTAGTCTTGCGGAGTCTCCTTTATACAGGATGACGGCTAGATTATGAGTACCACAACGGCGACTATTTCTGCCGTGAAGGAGTAATGTGTAAACATTATTGTGTTTCGGTCAGAAGGGCGCCGTAGCTAGTAGATTTTTAAAGAATCCTGAGCGGCACTGCATTGTATCAATAATAACCATCAACTAAACGGCCTGCTCGACTTGTCCCTTATTATCATAAGAAAAAATTAGGAAAACGGTTGTCCCTAAATGTCGCCACTGAAACTTCCCGCCAATTCCATACCTAAACGCTTGAAATTGTACTTAAACGATCTTGGGCTCTTCGAGCTCAAAAATATAATTTGTGTTTCTTGAGCTCTTCGAGAGGAAAGAGTAAGCTGTTCTATGTTATGACAGAACTTGAATAAAATCCTATTTTATAAATTTTAATCTTCAAACGTGTGCCGCGTGGCGGATGAATGAATATTCAAAAGTTATCGCCGATTAAAAAGTCAAAAAAACAGTGTTCTATGAAAACATTTACATAAGCCTTTGTTAAATATTACCAAATGAAAAAAAATCTGTAAATTCATTCGCAAAACATGCAATTTAGAAAACTGTTGTAGGTATAAGTATTTTACAAAATAACTTTCACTGCAAGCAGAGAAAATTTAAAATTCGGGAAATTATTGATTCCACCCAGTTTTTAAAAAATCGAGATTTAAGATGATGTATGTATGGCTGACTGCGTGTGTGTGTGTGTGTTTGTGTTGACATTCGGAAAGGGTTTGACCAAACTGACATTTTTTTACAATTTGGACCGAGATTTTTTTAGATTTTGATAAATCTCAAAGCAACTACGAAAAAAATTCTTCTAAATGTGTTTTTCTTTAAATAATTTTTAAACGGCTGTACTGACTGAAAATTGCGTGAAAATCGGTTTATTCATTGAAAAGTAATTTATTAGCCTTTTGAAAAACATAGAACAGCTTTGAACTCTAAGAGCTCAAAATAACACAAATTATATTTTTGAGCTCGAAGAGCTATAGTAGAGCGCACTATTTGAAACGTTTGGTATGGAAGTTGGGCTGGTCTTTAGGGGCAACCGTTTTCCTATTTTTTTTATATGGAAAAGGAGGACAAACGAGCTTACGGGTAACCTGGTGTTAAGTGATCACCCCACACATTCTCTTGCAACACCAGAGGAATCACAGGAGCTTTGCTGGCTTTTGAGGAAGGTGTACGCGCCTTTTTAGAAGGTACTCATGTCGTTTGGAATTTAAATCCAAATTCAAATATTTTTACTCAAAATAGGATGTGACATCACTTATTGAAAGTAAAAAAAACCTATCACCCATTCCAAAATGAATCCCTCAGACCTGAGAAGAATGGGCGCAACAAATTGAGCGGGCTTTTTTTTCATCAAAAGATATGTTTACAAAGTAATATTGTACAATTAAAAACAATTCTTTTGCATAACGTAATACTTTTGTTTTGAACATTTTCTGGGATCTTGTTGTAAAAGCATATACATCGCCCCACAAAAGACTTACTAACTCAAGTTGAGTTAGCCGAGTAGTAGGCAGTATAAGCTTATGTCTGTTCCTGATGTTAACGTTATGGATATGACAGTTTCTAGCAAATTCACTTAGGCACACTATGATGATACATTACATTATCAAGAATATGTTGAGAAGCAACAGTCAAGTCAATTATTCCTTAGGGCCTAGGTTATAAATAGCGCGAATAGCCCTTTTCTGCAGCACAAATATAGTATTAATATCGGCAGCGTTGCCCCTTAGCAAATATACCATAGGACATAATATTATGGAAATAACTAAAGTATACTAGTCGCACCTGTCTGTGTCAGTTAATTGTCTAATCTTTTTACCCGCGTATGCTGCAGAACTAAGTCTGTTCGCCAATCCTTCAATATTACCCTATTGTAATTTGGAATCCAGAGTAATGCCAAGAATATAGCATTGCACCGGTTTTATCACCTCTCCGTTTTACAAAGCAAATTTTATATATTTTGTTTTCTTGCTATTTAACAATAGGTTATTAGCGCGAATCCAGTACATGATGTGAGATAGAATATCGTTTACTTCGTCATACATGTTTGGTTTCTTATCACTTTGAAAATCAGTGAAGTATCGCCCATAAACAATACTACCTTATGTTTTTTCTCTATCGTCCCGGAAACACAGCATAAGGATGCTCATTCCACAGTTTGTAGTACGTGGAAAAAAGCTTTTGAAAACCGAACTGTGGATGACCGCCACAAATCCAGATAGTGGGGATGATATAATTTGTGGCGTGTCGTGCGTGGAATTCAACGGCAGGAATCAGGTGAAACAGCTCTTCGGAACACTTCCCGTGATAAATGCTGCAGAAGACACACAATGAAACGACGTCTTTAAGTGACGCCAAGTGATCTAGCCATTCACAGAGCACTAGGTCCCCGACGATTCGAGATGCTCTGCGTTGTACGCGGTCGAATGGCTCGAGCTGATAATGGGGTGCGTCAGACCAGAGATGACAGCAATACTCCATAAGTGGCTGGACCTGCGCTTTGAGAGCGCTAGAATGTGGGCCGGCTGGAAGTATTGCCGTGCTCTATTTGTGACGCCCAGGTTCTTCGAAGCCAATTTGGCTTTCACTCGAGATTTCGAGACCCAGTTTTCTGATTCTAGGCTAGGCTTTTTAGGCGTGTTGTCAAAGAGCGATGATTCGACAAATGGTTTTTTTTAGCTGTAAACGCGGAAACTTGAGTCTTTTGGGGGTTAAATGGGACAAGGTTAAATTTACCCCATTCCGCAACCTTCTCAAGAGAGAACTCGATAGAAGACACAAGTTTCTCCCGGGACTGGGCGAAGATTTCCGGAGGGAGACCTGCACGGCCCGTATATACAGCATCACCAGCGCTGTCGTCGGCATTGCAATATATGTTTGAGGTGTCCAACATATCATTTATATGCAGAAGAAATAGGATAGAAGCACACAGCCTTGGGGCACTCCAGCGTTCACGCGCTTCGGGATCGAGCAATAACCTTTGACAACGACCTGTATGCTGCGCGTAGTGAGGAAGCTTGATGTCCAATTGCATAAACTCTCAGGAAGCCCAAAAGATAGAAGCTTTGAAAGAAGCGCTTTGTGCCATCGCGATCAAAGGCCATCGCTATATCCAGGCTAACTGCCAGGCCTTCCCCCTTGCTTTCGATAGCCGCCGCCCATCTTTAACACAAAGATGGGCGGCGGCTATCGAAAGGTGTTCAAGGCTGTATGCCGTTCGTTGATCAACTGGTGACCTTCTAGGTATACCAAGAGCTGGCGGTTAATTAGGCTCTCCATGATTTTGGAGAGCAAGGAGGTTATAGCTATGGGCCTGTAGTTCAATCTCTAAAGTTATTTTGTACTGTGTAAAGAGTAGTTGCTTACAAGTGACATCATTAGTCCACACTAGCTCAAGCTTCAAATTTCCAAATGCCTTGCGATATCTAAATTGTATTTTCATACGCAACTTATTATTATTATTACTTATTAAGTATTTTAATTATTAGAATCTAATAAAAAAGAGCTTGCATAGAACAGGATAGTATTCAAGCTGGCACCGTATCAACGACTTATATAGTCTGTTAAACTTCTTAAGCTTATTTTGTTTATGGAAAAAGAAAGCAAACGAGCGTACGGATCACCCGATAGGAAGTGACCATTACCCACACTCTTACAATACGAGACAAATCACAGGAGCGTTGCTGGCGTTTTAGTACTGATAGGTGAGTTTATTATATGGTAGCGTCCTGTGAAGGAAGTCCAGTCAGTCCACATTCAGATGGTGGAGATGTCTATTCAAGTAATCTAGTGATCAGGATCAGGTCAAGCTCGGGACACTCCCTAGCGCCAAGTAATCGCGATCCAATCCAAGAGCCGTGACTCGGGCAGCTCTCGAACGGTTCGAGCTGATATTGAGGTGAACCAGGCGAGAAGTAAGAATATTACTCCATATATGGCCGGACTCGCGCGTTGTAGATCGTCTCGTTCTTGACTGTTTCTGCAAAGCCAATTTGACTTTGCCTGCCTCTAGCCATCAACATAGCCAATCGCTTTAGATTCAGTATTCGAGAATCCGTATTCCAATACTAGGCGAAGCATTAAGGGGAATGTTTTCGTAGAGCGGTGATACGACAAATGCAGATTTTTCAGTGGTTTACGCGCAAGCTTGACTCTTCAGGAGGTTGAACTGGTTGTATAAAAATCTCGAGAAGCACAAATGTAGGAAGTTTTGAGAGAAGCGCCTTGTGCCATACACAATCGCAAGCTTTTACTATATCCAGACTAAATACCAAGCCTTCTTCCTAGATTGCGATAGCCGCTGCCCATCTATGCATTAGGTTAACCAGAAGATGTCGGTCGTTGATCAACTGTTGACCCACTAGGGCCTAGGCTCTATACAAAAATGTTAATCATGTTTTCCATGATTTTGTATAGCAGAGGACAATAATGCATAGGTGTTAGTTGGATCGGAGCTGTCACCTTTTTAGGAATCGATTGGACAAGGGATGAAAGCGGTAATATCGCCGACAATTCACGAGTACATGTTCTGAGCACGATGGAAGAAATGTCAGCCCGCTCGATTTCGTTTTAGCTTTATTGACTGTATACACTCAAGTTGAGAAATATGCACGTGGAAAATGCTTATGCTCAGTAATTATGCTTTATTATTCTTGCTTTGCTGTTAGGCAAGGTTCTTAATTTAATAAATAAAATAAACAATTACCCATCAACTGTTGCTACAAATGCTTTTTTGATCAATAGTAGTTACATACCTTGCATTTTCGTTGGCCACGACTTGCATAAATATGGCATGAGTGGCGCCATTCAGCGTCTTGTCTTGATGATCCGTGGCGACTCTTAAGCAGATTTAAGACTCATGTGTAAAGTTCCTGGAGGAAAAAAGAAGGAACGTAGTTATCAAGGCCTAACTGAAAAAATATTGCCTATGTAATATGAATTCCTTTAAACAAACTACGCCTAGAATTAATATTTAAATCTCACTGGAACCTCTACAAAGATGGCATTCCCCTATCAGACACGTCCTCCAGACTGTTCAGTGCTCATGGTCAAACTTGTATGCATAAATAATGTTCTAGTAATAATTGCAAATGACTTACCAAAGCGTAGAGCGTAAATACAAAAATAAGATGTTATAATTTACTTCGTACAGTAGTAAGTGTACTTTAGGTGATACTTGCCTATATACCTATATTTTGATGAATCAAAACACTGAATTAAAACCGGTTTTAATGGATCCGATTGCTGAGCCTGCCGATCACCTTTACTCTATCTATTATAACTATTTTTTACTAACGACTTCATGGTATGTGTTGGACATGTGCATTCCTTCACAATGAAAATATAAACAAATGATGGGATAAAGTGCACTACATACGTAAAAATACATGAGTCATTGAGTACAGTGGGTGCATCAATCCAAACACACAAAATAAATAAATAAAGGTATTATGTAGGCTCTATGGATTTGAAGCGTACACTATCCGAGCGGCAGAAAGGGAAGAAGATAGACGCGTTTGAGATGTGGTGTCGGAGAAGGATGCTTCACACACCGTGGACGGCTAAGGGAAGAAACAAGTCTATCCTGGAACAGATTCGCATTGACAGTAGATCGTCCTCAATCTTCTATCAAAACATTCCGGAGTATTTTGGCCATATTGCCTTTAATAATTAATTATAAATAATTTAAAAAAACTGATGGTCACAGGCAAGGTGGAGTACAAAGACCACGCGGACGATCACCCAGCTGGTGGACCAGATCAAGACAGTCACCGGCCTACTATTTACGACCGCAGCAGAGGACCGGAAGGATTGATCACTTAAGCATTACGAAAACTTTGAAGTCTGGACTCGACCTTCAGAAATAAAGAATGCGACCAAGAAGAAGATTATGCGGGCATTTTATTAACGATCAAAAAGAGGATCAAACAAAAACACGAAATTTTAAATTATAGTTTAGTTTCCGGTAACAGGATCATTCAACCACCACAAGTAGCGCCCAGTCACTAGCATGAATCATCTCCAGCCATCGCCTCCTTCGACCATATTTAAGAGAAGGGAACCGCCCGCCCCAATCATCTAATATTACTTAAAACTATGATAATTATTTATTAGATGTAAAATTGTGAGACCCGTTACTTTTCTTTTAAATAAACTTCAATATTAATATATTGTGTCAGGACTACAGGATTCGGAAAACACCTGCGTAATTCAGCAAATAATTTAATTCTCATAGTAACAGGCTCACTATCACTATTTTGCGTTATCACTATGGGACCTGTAGTCACCAGGTTACCAGGCCGTTAGATTGGGACTTCAAATCATAAATCTATGCACAACCAGAGATTAGGTCAGACAGGTCCCTACCCTGAAAATACAAACTCACATACCCCAGATTCATGCAAAAATGATGTTCTTTATATCAGAAGAACAGTTCTCCACCTACCTCCCATCCCTTGCGAACCACTTTTTGCTGGTGGAGACTGGAAGCACACTGATTGGAGCTCCAGGCTTACAACAACTAGAAGCACAAAGTTGAAAAAGAGCCTTGATAGACTGAATGTTTCAACATTTTTAATGGGAGAATAAACAAATTGGCCAACTTATTCTGCCAAAATACCTGACTTGCTGGAGTTTTGTTGTGAAAGGTATCACATCAAACTATGTCAGTATTAACTCATGCCACAACAGTAGCTCTCCTCCAGTTTTATTAACAATATCAACAACTGTACTGATCAACTGTACAACTTTAGGACCTAGGTTATATTAAGTGCCTTTAGAGCTCTTCGAGAGCACAAAGTTGGTCATAATATCAGCAGCATCGCCCCATGTGAGCAACCACTCCCTAAAGACGCCCTAAATCAGCACCAAATACCTAAATCTAGAAATAATATTAGTAGTCTTGGTCCTCTGAAGAAAATTTGAGACATTTGCCAGACACTTGAATCTTGAATCAAGACTTCCTGATGGATCTACAACTAAAGATCTCACCTCCTAGGTAAGTACTTAGAGTGATTCGGAATCTCGGAAAGAGAAATGTGCTCCGGGATATGACCTATCCCCAAAGTGGTAAAAGAACTTTAGACAATAATCAGTACATTGAAAAGGCAGGCTTCGAAAAGCAATATAGTTTCGAGTGAACATATTCACACTATAAAACATATCATAGAAAAATACAACAAATATGAAAAGCCAATATACAGTTTTTATTGTCTACTCCAAAATATTTCATAGTCACATAGCCACCTATATCACACCTCAAAAACATTAATGACTAACCCACATAAAATTGTAATTGTTTGGTCATACTTTACCCATATACAGAGTGTTCAGATAAGGAGTTCTGCTGTCACAACTTTGGGAGTTTGAGAAAGACTTTAGGAAACTGGACTGGGAAGACAATAATTTAAGGTTTGCTGATGATATAGTCTTCTAGAAGATCCCATTAAACTGAATATCATGAATAGCAATGGCTTGAACAAATATTGGGCAAGAGAACATAAAGAGCGAAAGCCTAAGCATACATATGAAAACAAAAAATGTTCAACACCTGTATTCTCCCATGCTTAACCTATGGTTGTGAGATCCCGGTCTCTTACAGCCAACCAAAGAGAGTGACTGTCAATCAGCTATGGAGAGGAAAAACTCAACAGATTCAAAGTATCAATCATTACAGTATCAATGATTGCAAATCCAAAGTAGAACAATAAATTAAGTTAGATAATCAGATGCAGAAATGAGTCTGTATTATGGTAGACCTGAGACGACTTAGGAAGAGAGCATGTTAGAAAAAACAGTCCAGTGACAAAATGATATGAAAAAGAGTTGCTGTGGAGGCAAGTACCCACAAACGGTAAAGCCAAAGGGACTAGAACTAGTGGTATAAAATAACATTGTTCTTTTTTATATGGAAAATAAGAACAAAGGAACCTCTTTCCACAGCTTTGCAGTACCTGGACGAAAGGCACTTGAAAACAGCACTGTGGAGGACCTAACTGTGAAATCCAGCGGAAAAGAACACTCCCCATGATTAATGCGGTAGAAGACAATGAAGCGCCCTCTCTATTGATTAACAAGTGATCCAGCCGTTCATAGAGCATTGGGCCCCCTACAATTGCACAAGGTCAAACGGATCAAGCTGTGACTGGGATGCGCCAGACCAGAGATTTCAGCAATACTTGCTAACTAATAACACTGGCTTGAAGTATTTTTGTGCTCTATTTATAATGATGTTAAACATACAAATATTGGTATGTTATTAGTATTAACGATATAAAATTTGCATAAAAGGTGTATTAATATAATCTCTATTAAGCTATTTTATATTTTGAGTTTTGGAAGTCGGTTTTTAAAACATACTTTTTTTTATTTTTTTTATTTTTAAGTATCATTAATCCGGTAAGCTATAAGATTTCGTTGCTTTTTATTGTCATATATTAAATAAGTTGCTATGGATAGGCCTACTAAAGGTTCAGGGTGCCTTAAACAGTATAGATCCCCTATTTCATGTTCTTGTGAGACACTGAAATATTGTGAAGATTGTTTGTTATCTATGAATGACAGGGCCTTAAGACCCACTTTTCAGCAAATAGGTAAATAATAATAATATATAATCAAACACCATATGAAAACTCCTAAAAAAGGCATACACAAACTAATAATAACAATAACCAAAAAATAATAATAACATCCACATTAACAAAAATATTCATAAAATGAAAACTACTGAGCCAAACTATGACAATTTTTTATGGGACCAAAATGTGCCATATAATGGCAAGCATTCCCTAACCAAATAAAGAATTATCACAAAAATCGGATCATAAGTCTCAGTGTAATTGGTATAAATACATAAAAAAGAATAGAATTGCACACCAAACTTTACATTAGAAAAAATATACAATAATATAGGTACATAACTCCAAAACAAATATCCATATTTATTAGAAAAAAATATAGGCACCTACTGGGATTCGAACCCGGCATGTCTAGCTCAGTAGGCTGGGTCATAAGAAGACAATCAATAAGAAAATAAATCACACTATGAATCCCAACATTTATCAAGAATTTTTAGAATTGAAAGTGTTATTATTTGCTTTTAAAATAATATGGTATAATTGACCTGAATTTACGCAAACAAGTTCGGTTTAAATTTAAATAATTTAAAAACCAAACAAATTTATTTATGTTTAAACATTATTAACCGTATTCATTCAACCCTAGTTATATGGGCAGGTATTTGATTAGCTAAATTGTATACTGAAATGAATCCAATTCAGTATAGTTCTTAAACTGGAATTTGTATTTTTTACCTTTTTCTTTAGTAAAAATGAAAAATTTTAGAATGTAGAATAAAGCCCTCTTACAGGAGAATTTTGAGTTTTACTGAGGTGTTATCTCTCTTTAAAATTTTGATTTATAAGCTTGTGAGCCAATAATTACAACAATAACATGACATTTACTACAAGTACAGCCGATTGAATAGAAAGTTATAACCATAATTAAATACAATAATTATAACGTTCATATTATTTAGGTAACACTGATGTTGTTTCAAGTTCTCTGTGACGTCATAACATTGACAGTCAATGCCAGTAAACAATCGCTATTTATTCAGCGTTGAAATTTAGTTTCTAATAGTCAACAATAATAATGATGAAGATCAAGACTGTACCTCCCATAATTCATATTTGAGACATGTTAAAAGCTTATGTTTTGGCTCGTAGCTGCAGATTACCTCCTGGTTGACACTAAAACAACTGAATAACATGGCGGCGTATTGTCGCAGCCGGTCTGATTACAATTAACGACGCACTTTAAATATTACTATTTATTTACCTTATTATGAATAAGACAGTCCAGCGGAGCGAAGCACAAGAACACAGTTTAGAAATATAAAAATACGTTCATATCTAACAAATTGAAGTAAAGTGACGTAACATTCTCAACCTTCACGGTCGCACAGTACAAACGAGTAACACCGTACCAATTTATATATTCAACATTTCACAGTAATATTCACATCACAATGGGTATGACAAAATTTAGTAAAAATCATTCCAAAATCAAGGAAAGTAAAAGAACGCGTTTTATTATTCTCGTACAGAATGAACATGACACGCAGTCAAGCAAGTCCGTAAATTGTATTAAATTTTATAAAGTATTTTACCGTCGTAGACAGACTATGACAGCAGACAAGCATTTTTTTTTTAATTTTCTGACGTGGTAACTAAGAACTTTAAGTTTTGTCGTTTTTATTACTTCATTTTTATACTTTTCATTTCAGTTCACGTAATCTGTTTACTATGGTGATCTCTTTTGTTATCCTTCAATTGATTGAACCAAGGTCTGACATGTATTTTTGTATGCGTACCATTCCCGTTATTGTCTTGATCTTTCTTGCACATTTCTAAAAAATGTAGTTACTTACGACATCACATTAGAAATCTCAAAAATAACAGTATTGCTAAATAATTAAATAGTGGCTATTTAATGGATGATATTTTTAATGGATGTTATTATGCGTATATACCTTTCTCTTCAATCACTCTATCTATTATAAAAAACTGCATCAAATTCCGTTGCGTAGGTTTAAAGATTTAAATATACATAGGGACAGAGAAATTACTTTGTTTTATACTATGTAAGGTAATTCGAATTGACTTCTATGCCAATTCGAAGATTCCTTCATAATTTGAGATATTTGAGTGAAAATTTTTCACATTATACCTCTGTAGTTCTTTTTTTTTTAATGTGCAACATTCAATTATCGACTTTCAGTTGTTTTTTTTATTCAGTTAAGACAAGAAATATAGATACTTCGAAAATTCGAGTGATTTTTGAATTCGAGTTCCGACGCGAAACTAACGCGGTAGAAACAGCTCGCAACATCAACGTTGCGTTTGGAGAGGGGACTGGTATTGAACGCACCGTGCAATTTTGGTTTTAACGCTTTCGTGATGGAAACTTTGATTTGAAGAACGCACCACGTGGAAGACCACCCACACAGGTGTATAACAATGAATTGAAAGAGATCGTGGAAGCCGATCCGAGCCAAACTACCCAGGAATTAGCGGCATGGTTTAACGGTACTTTACCACCAATATTCTCTCATTGCGTCAAATAAAAAAAATAAAAAAAATGAAAAATGGGCGCCTCGTGATTTGACTGATCTGCAGAAAGAAACGCGTGTTGAGGCTTGTGTTGCCTTGTTGAATCTGTCGTGTAGATAACTATGGTTGGGCCATTACAAACGTGCGAACTGAGTCATAAAACATTACGTCAAAGGGATGTCACAATACCGCCGATATGCCAATAAGTGTGAGCGATAAAAAGGATTTATGACTCAGTTCACACGTTTGTAATGGCCCAACTATAATTAATTAAGATGTAGGTAGACAAGAACATTGTCTCTGGTATGACGTGAATGGTCTATATTATGATGTGACGTCATGGCGTTGGAAAATAACTTGTGGTTTCAATTCTCGCTCCCATCTTGGATATTATAGTGGTGACGTTCCAACTATATCGCCAGATGAGTAAATAAAACGAAACAGAGACTAAGCTTCATATAACCAAGTAAAACGTTTGCAGTTTAAAGACATATGTGATGAATGGTTGTAGAAACAACCATTCATCACATATGTCCCGGATCATTATGATACGGGACATGTGTGGGTGTCCACTGGCCGCTTGTTCTTATTGCGTACGTGGCGAAACTGATTATAACTGGTTTACGATTGCACAGACAGTTGACAAGGGTTAGCTCGACACACTTATTGTTTTATTAATTGCAAGCCTGAATATTTAAACAAAAAAGGGATATTATTATATTACTAGGTTGTTAACTGTACTGTACATAATAAAGTACATAAATAATATGAGAAAAATGTGTGCGTGTAATATTTACGCACTAAAACTTAATAATAATTAACTTAAGAATAATTTACAGATACATAAATTCGTTATAATTATAAACCATTAGGTAAAGCCGTGTTACCAACTAAGCACTCACGTAGTACTGAAGAGTTAGGGGCATTGTTCGATTTATTTACTTTTTTTTTCTCGGACAAGCTGACGATATAACCTCTTTCAACCTTTTTTTGAGCAAAGTTGGCATTATATTCTCTACCTAGAGTAAAAAAAATATTATTTTATTCTATTTATTATATGTAAGAGATTTCCATTAATAATTGACTCATCACGAAATCTCAGAAACGACCAAGCCTACAAACTTGGAATTTGGCAGGTAGGTTCTTAATAAGACGTAAGTGTCAGCTAAGAATTTGAGAAACTCCTCCCCTAACGGTGTGGAAGGGGGGGGGGGTGAATTTTTTTTGAAGTTAGAAACGTGAAAATCGACATGTAGGTTACTAGCTTTAAATAAAAAAATCTGTGTAAGTCATTTTGAGAGTCCCCTTTTTAGGGTCGTAGAATGGGGGAGTAAAGTTTGTGTAGAAAAGTTGTAATTATATTATATGGGGATGAAATTTTGTATGGAAAAGTTTTAATAATTGTTAAACTGAAGTATGGCAGGTCTTTTTATCGAGTAGGTACTAAGAAAAGATTTTACGAAAACAGTCCCAAGGGAGTGAAATTGGGTTTCAAAATTTGGATAAAAGTCTTAACAAGTTCGGCTGTAGCTGTTTTTTTATATATGTACATATTGGGTAGTTACTGGAGGAAATTGCGCTGCGGCTGAGAGAAAGAGCTATTATTTCTCCAAGAAACGACTCACCCACCAGTATTAATAATCTTTTGCTAGAAAAGCTTCCCGCTGTTCAAATAAAATATGAATCTTTGGACACTGTATTCTACGTGATGACAATTAATTAAGCACAGGGACAAACTTTGACCGTAGCCGGTATAAATCTCAGAAATGATTGTTTCTCGCATGGCCATTTATATTTGGCTTGTTCCAGACATAGTTCACCAGATATATTAATTATTCTTCAACCCGAAAGAAGAACTAGAAAATATGTTGTTTAGAGGGAAATTTCATAAAATAGAACTGTCAGCTCTTTATTTAAAAAAAATATATAAAGTAAATTGCTACCTCTATGGGTACGAACTATGAAATGCGGTATTTACTAGCAGTAGGACTTATATATAATCTCATAGAAAATCATAAATTAAACGCAGACGAAGTCGCGCTTAACTGCTAGTAATAATAAATTAATTATAATATTGACACAAAAAGAGTAAAATGTTCCTAGGATTACGCCATTTCATTTAACTGATTATTATTATTATTTTCATTTTAAATTATATTTATAATACATTAATACCATTTGCTCGTTTTAAAATTTTCATTCATCAAATAAAATAATTGAAAATAAGAAGTTGAATGTTATATTATTAATTACCACACATCAATATAACGAGGTTACCCTTTCTACATCGGACGGTGCCAATGGGCACTTGTTTTTACAAATACGCAGAGATGGGTAGTGCCGTTTGGCACTGTTGTACCTCACCCAGTTTTAGCGCTTATTAGGTGAATAAGATGGTCTGTTTCCCTATGTAATTATAAACGAATGAAATCCGATACAGATTTCGATTCGTTGCGATACAAGGCCACCAACATTCGACGTCATAGCTTTACGGACAAAGCATTTTTGTTCACTTTTTCCCGGGTGTCGCAGCGAGCGGTTCACTTACAAGACAGCGCACGAAGATTGTTCTTTGTGGAGTTATACCTATTAATCTACAATTGCTATGTCTGTATACAAAACTGCCGTTGAGTGGCAAGCTGACATATTATGTCTGCTCGCGGTAGGCGCGCGGATATATTTTTTTCGATAAATATACACTGATAAAATAAATTTATATTAAATATCCTACCGAATGGTATATAAATAAAAGTCTAGAAGCTAAATATCTATTCATAAAATCGTTTTGGAAGAACGACTTCTAACGCGAGCAATTTCTGTTGATTACCATCTTCGTGCGTATGTTTCTGCATGATATGTATACTTAGTTCTATTATATGTGTTTATATTTAATTATTTTAAGTTTTATAAAACTACGTTACAATATATCAAAATATTACTATGAAGGCATGTATATTTTGGTTTTATTTTATAAAGAACATATAATGCTTATTACAAAAACATAAAAGTTAGTAAATAAAACAAGTAATTATCATTGAAAATCATTATTTATTCTAAAATAGCTGATACCCGCGACTTCGTCTGCGTACACACATGACTAAGTACGTAGTACTTATAAAAATCTTTATTTCTTGAAACTTTATTAACTTTATATTAAATGAAGGTATCGCCATATTTTATCAATTAAGATAAAAATAATCTGATAGACAGTTAACAATTTTAAATAATCTACCAACTATACTTAGCTAAAATTAAGTTTCTGTTTTACCTCCTGAGAAAGTTAAAGATATAAAAATTCTAATTAGTTATTCATTTTAAACTATTCTATCAATTTGATTTCTGCACGACGGGGGTCACATCAAAGGAAAAATGAAAATGTTGTTTTTATTTAATTCCAAGCATTTTCATATTTATTCACCTTTTAAACCTTATCTGGACTTTGACAAATAATTGAAGACCAAAATTAGTCAAATCGGTCTAGCCGTTCTCGAGTTTTAGTGAGACTAACGAACAGCAATTCATTTTTATATATATAGATATACCTATTTTTACACTTATTGTCGAATGAAAAGTCTGTGTGAAATAAAATAAAAACACGATATGAATAATTTATACATGGTCTTATAGCTTGTTTCAATAGCTTTCAGTGACAGACACTCGAATCACCCTAGTTATAAGCATTTTATTACTACACGTTAAATAATACGCACGGGGAGAACGCTGCGCGAGCGCCGAACGCATGCCGAACTTAGGCGAACATGTTGAGGCAGAGAGCGCCGATGGGGGAAGGGTACTGAATATTAACGAATATGGCTATATGGGCTCGAACCATTTGCCTGTTCTGATAATGGACAAAGAAATCAAAAACCAGTTGGTACAGAAACGTGACGCCATCTTGCCGTAACGGACTTCCGGTTCCGTTGCATTGTCGTCCAGTTACCTCGTAATCGCGCCTAAAAAAGTTTTACTTCAATAAAAATGTATCATATTTAAACTATCCCAAGGACTACAGTAGGTATGGAAATATTTGATGATTTGATGAAGAACTCCTCAACGGCTAGTTGCACGGTCAAGAAATTTTGTATGTAAGTTTCGTTTGATATCTAATCACTTTTTTACTACGAAATGTTGCTGTAGTGATGATTGTCGCCTTACGAGGGTAACTCCTTATTAATTAGTAGCAAAGACGCGAAATACTGTATGTAAATATCTCTTAGTTAGCTTAGTATCTGCACCGTTTTATTTACTCATGTGATATTGCTGACAACACTGTTAATACAATGATTATTGTGAAGTTATTTATTTATTATTGGCCTAGTATCGGAATACTGGGTCTCGAAATCTCGAGCGATTGCCAATTCCGTGGCCATCTGGAGGGAAAAGCCAAATTGGCTTCAAAGAAACTGGGTGTCATTAATAGAGCACGGCAATACTTCAAGCCAGCCCACATTCTAGCGCTGTACAAAGCACAGGTCCGGCCACACATGGAGTATTGCTGTCATCTCTGGTCTGGCGCACCCCAGTATCAGCTCGATCCATTTGACCGCGTGCAACGCAGAGCAGCTCGAATTGTCGGGGACCCAGTACTCTGTGAACGGCTGGATCACTTGGCGTTGCGTAGAGACGTCGCTTCATTGTGTGTCTTCTACCGCATTTATCACGGGGATTGTTCCGAAGAGCTGTTCAACCTAATTCCTGCCGCCGAATTCCACCTTCGCACGACACGCCACAAGTTAGGATATCATCCTCACCATCTGGATGTGTGGCGGTCCTCCACAGTGCGGTTTACAAGGAGCTTTCTTCCACGTACTACAAAGCTGTGGAATGGACTTCCTTGTGCGGTGTTTCCGGGACGATACGACATTGGTACCTTCAAAAAAAGCGCGTACACCTTCCTTAAAGGCTGGCAACGCTCCTGTGATTCCTCTGGTGTTGCAAGAGAGTATGGGCGGCGGTGATCACTTAACAACAGGTGACCTGTACGCTCGTTTGTCCTCCTATTCAATAAAAAAAAAAAGTTTTCCGAATTGTTCCAGCCTTTCAAATAAACGCGGATAAATAAATAAAAAAGAAATATTTCAATAGTACAATGACTTAATCTACAGGATCTACTTTAAAGCATATACTTCAATTGAATACGCTAAAGCGAAGTCGAAACAGATTTCCCTTAACGATCTGTGGTAGGTGCTTGAGCCCAGCCGTACGATGGTGGTGGGCGTTGAAATCACTACAAATCACGAGCTCTGGGTGGGGCAGATCCCCACAGAATCTCTAGCCATTTGGATGTGCTCAAGGAGCCGGTCCGTATCTGCGCTGCCGTTATAGCAGCCATACAGGCCTGCGCAGATTAGAAGATGGTTATCGCAGTTTGTCCGTCGCACGGATAGATCGACGTCGACGATAGGATAAAAAAGACAAAACTTCCGGATTGGCCACATACCGAAGAAAACAAAGTGACAAAGCCGCTATTCACGTAGCTTGAAGGGAGATACTCATAGTTCTTTGGGCTTTCCGGCCTAAATCAGTTTTATTATAAGAGTTAGGACGCAACATGACAGCAATCATATAGTACTGGGTTAAAATAAAAACAAAAAGATCATAAAATTATATCGACGGTTAAAAATATTTTGGCAAGCATCCTCGATTATTCAAAGAAACAGACTTACAATATCCATATTATTTTATTTAGTTGCAAAATTTTATAGTATCTCAAAAATTTTACATTAATCAACTGTTATAGTGTCACGAGAACTTGCATAGAGTAGTCGTATAGCATCACAGTAGCCAACACCACGTCTAGATGCATTCACAACAACATATGCATCCCCAGCTCTAAGAATCCTCTTAGCCTTACAATAATCAAGAGCAGCATGAATACGCGACTCAACTTCTAAAACCCAAGTAGGTTTTGCTATCTCAAAGTAATGCATTGCACGTACACCTCGCCAAAATCGTAATTGTCGTGCAGTGTGACAAGCTCTCGTGACTGCTACAACCGGGCATGTAGGTTTTGCGTGTGAAAGTAACTTTGCTGTACGGCCTGAGTTTGTGAGACAAATAATGACAACTGCTGATGAACGCATTGCCAATTCAACAGCATTTAGAGATATGGCTTTAGTCGGGTCTTCTAATGTTCCTTGCATTAAGTTCATTTGTCCATAAATCTTTGGCCGCCAAACAATTCTTTCGGCATGTCTACATATGACTGCGGCAGCAGCGACACACTGCTCTGCCATTTTAACACCATCATAGCCAGGTACAATTTTTTTAAGAGGTGAATCATAGTGCAGTTCTAAGGACAAAACATCTGCCCCGTCCAAAATGAGGTTGGCAATATCAGTAACACATAATGTAGGAATTTGTTCATTTAAAACAGCTTTAAATATACAAGGCTTACCCGCATAATTACATTTTGCTAAAATTGTTTTCTGTGCTATAAAAATTTTTTCAACCGGTAAATCTGTACTAAGGGTACATCGATCGACATATAAGCCATCTGATTCGTTTAATATATTGTCGATGTTATCGAGACCTAAAACAGTTTCTATTCCCGCAAAAATAAGAATATGTTTTCCCTTTTCACCCAAAATATCACGGATTGATCTAATATCTATTGGACCTTGAGCGTTTGGCACTAAAACTCCATCGACATCTGAACCGATAGCCCAAGCCAGTTGCTCTTCAATGTGTTCGAAAGGTTGTTCTAAGGATCCATTAACTGATATCGTTTCTAAACTTTTATTTGTTTTCTTTAAATCTATTTCATGTGGGGCTCTTGATATATGGACTGCCATTTTTGCCCCTAGAGTTCCACCAACAGAAACTACACATTCAAGAGAATCGTCACCAATTTCGACAATGGTTAGTTTTATTTTATTTTCCGATAAACTATCTATAAATATAACGTCACCAATTTGAAGGTCTGTTAAATGGTCATAACCAACAAAAAGGCAATCAGCAGTTCCACTTTCTCGCCAACTAGTATCTGTTGTTAATCGAATATTATCTTTTTCAGTTAATTCAATTGTTGTATGAGGACCCTCCTTTAAATCCCCTGTAACAATATCAGGGCCTCTGACATCAACAAGAAGAGCCAAAGGATAAACATATTCTAACTCGGCACTATAATTATAAACAGCTTTTCTTATGCTTTGTACTAATTGCCCATAAGCGTCGGGCTCTAAATCACGTATTTTGATTCGAGCTACTGTCATTCCAGATGCTATTAATCTTTGAATTGTAGAAGGTTCCTTGTTATACAACCCAACTTCACACATAAATCCGGTTTGCAGTTCGTCACAAGGACTTTCGTGTATATTAAGTGTGCAATAATGTTTTAGCAAGGAAGGTTCAAGAGGTTTTTCCTTTTCTTTCATTGGTGGCAACGCTTCGAGTGGAATATGCCAAGGTAATGACATATTATATACAAAATTTGGTTTTTTTTCAAAAATATGTGCCATAAAAAGGAATAATACTCGTATTTAATGAAAACATTTAAGAAAAATACAAGAAATAACAAATCTGAAATTTCCTGACAGTCGGAAAGATGTAAATAGATATTTTTTAATGCATTTGAATATTTATGGTTTCATGAACAACTATTAGTATACAGTTTCCATAGGTTATTTTACTGTACCTACATAAAAAAATCTAAAATATTCTGTAATTTTGTTACTAAATATTTTTTTTTTATTTTTAATTTGTTATTGGTTTTTGTTCAGAAAATAATAAGAAATGTCAACTAATGAACGTATGCTGTTTCAAGCTGTTTTTTTATTGGATCCACCATTTTTGCCAAGTTTAAAAAAATAAGAATTTAAATCCATTTAACGCCACTTATCGATTGAATTAAAAGTTTTGGGGTTTTTCGTTGGAGTTTTATTAGTCGCGCATATTAATGCATTTTACCTACACGCAAACAACCGAGGCACAATTTATACCATATAAGCTTAGTATTCTAGCGTGATATATTAAGTTTATAGTTTATAATTAGATCATACTGTTAATTTCTGGATCAATACAATACCACTTAAATAATGTTCATGTTATTATATTTGTTTTTTAAAACAGTTCTTCCAGTCTTCTTTTGTCTTGAATGGCCTCTTGAAATGCAATCATCGCCATTTCAGCGCTTGGAAATCGTAAACCTACATCATGATTTATATAGAACATGGCTATCAAGCAGTATAATAAATAAAAGTATATTTCACATTCCTGCACTGCAAAAATCTCTGTGTTTTACTCTAAATTTGCTGCTAGGACGTTTCTCGTAAACTTTTTCGTATACTCTGGGCGTTTCGTTCGACTTCCATAGGGAACGATTCGGATTATTGTATAAATGCACCCATGCGCTTCGGGGTATATATCCTGACTTTCTTAACTGCTAAAGGCATAAAATTCTGGGGGCAGTAGTCGCTTCATCGTGTGTCTTCTACCGCATTTATCATGGGGAGTGTTCCGAAATGGTTTTTGACCTGATTCCTTCCACCGAATTCAGCCTTCGCGCGACACGCCACCAATTAGGATCTCATCCCCACCATCCGGATATGAATCATTCCTCCACAGCGTAGTTTTCAAAGAGCTTCTTCCACGTCCAACCAAGCTGTGGAATGAGCTTCCTTTTGCGGTGTTTCCAGGACGATAAGACATGGGTACCTTGAAAAAAACGCGTACACTTTTCTAAAGGGCCAGTACGCTCTTTTGGTTTCTCTGGTGTTGCAAAAGGATGTGGGCGGAGGTGACCACTTAACATCAGGTGACCCTTACGCTCGCTTGTCCTCTCTCAAAAATATTTTCCTTGAACTTAATTGAAAACATCAAACGAAAGACTGTAATAAAAGTAATAATAAATCTCCTGTTTCTTCTTTATCGTAGTGTGAATATGAAAACTAATTCAGATTTATGTGTCACTAGAAAGTTAAGCTTTGCTGAAGTGACAAACTGCTGAGAAGCAGCTCTTGAAAAAACTCGAAAGTAGCATTAAGACAGCTACACGAAAACAGTGTCAACCAGGAATTCGCTGGAATGCAAACGGACTTTTATAGCACATACACTAGCTGCAAGTAGTCCTCATTGCAGTTAATATTGACATGTGTCTGATTTCACAAGAGAATCTTATATTGAAAGTACATACATATATAGAAAAACTTACATTCCAATACTGTACTGAATAACACAGCACGAGGAGGGCGTGCCGTTATAATTCAACTCCACGAAATTTAGAAGCGCGAAGAACAGGAAATACAAGCAGTTGCTGTTTGTGTACAAACCAAAAGATATCCTCTTACCACATTGGTATTAATACTGCCCACCAAAAGATAAGCAGCCCTGTCTCACTCCCCGTGTAGGTATCGAAAACGTTAATACCTACACGCGGCAACCACGTCGCGGTCGATGTCGGTGTGCACGAGTGCTCATGAGCGAGCACTGACGCATGCGCTTGTTTAGTTAGTCACTTGTTTCACTGATCCGATCTTTATTTTCAAAATGGAGAAATATAAAAAAATACAAAACATATGAAAGTTTATTGCCAAATTTAAATTTTTTAAGCTTCTGAAAGACGCTGAAAGGTTATCTTTTAAAATGGTTATTATTAATTATTAAATTAAACTTATTAATATTCTTTCATTTTTGCTTTCCCAAATGTATTTTATTATTATACATACTATTATTATTGCATATTAAATAAAATAAAAATATTATTTTATTGTGGGTTCCTACGTATTTAGTAAGCCTAAATGCGGCCAATAGGCGGCCATTTTGCAATCTATTTGCCGACGGCATTGATGATGAATGGGTGCTTTGTTTTAGTTTAATACAACAATCCCGTGGGTCGAATAAACAAGTTTTATTAATGTGCGCGCTAATATTTAACATAAATATTTAGTATAAACAAAATTTTATTGCATTTCTACCTATAATCTCTAGGTTTAACATTTTATTTCAATAACTTGGGTTCAAAAACATAATTTAATTATCACACATGTTGATTTTCTATACTTTTAACTACTTGAATGTATTTTTATATAGCCATAGGTTTAGACGTTATGTAATTATTTCACTTTTAATTATGATGATTCTTCATTCTGGTGCTCGCCATCGGATAATCTCAATCGCGTCATTGGGACGCTGAAGTACCTAACTGACAGCTGTCAAGGCGGGCTTTGCAGCACAGAACACTATTTCTCTAACGAGCTTTGCAGTGGTTATAAATAATGCTAAAAGTTTTATAACATATTAGTATTGAATTCGTATACATTATGGTAAAATCAATATAAACAACATACTGTCATAATTTAATTTTGATAGATGAAACGGCCCTATTAATGGAAAACTTCCCTTGATCAAACCTAAAACATATCCAAGAAATAAAATTCATTTGTACTTGATTAGAATTATGACCATAGATTATACACTACTTTTTTTTTAATGAAAATACGGGACGAGACTAGTAGGACGTTCAGCTGATGGTAATTGATCCGCCCTTGCCCATTACAATGCAGTGCCGCTCCAGATTCTTGAAATGCCTAAAAATTCTGAGCGGTACTACATACAAACAGTTAAATTTTAAGTCTGATTTGCCCAGTAATTTCACTAGCTACGGCGCCCTTCAGACAGAAAGACAGTCATGTTTACACATTACTGCTTCACGGCAGAAATTGACGTCATAATGGTACCCATAATCTATCCGGCATCCTGTGCAAAGGAGCCTCCCACTAGTATATACACTAGATAATGACACTATACCTGCGAATAGTTAGCATTAATCATTATGTCAAAATTAAAATGTCATCTGTTAATTTTGAAAGTTAGGTACTAATACGGTAATGCTTCAAAATTCAAAAATCAAATTTTTGTACTTACTACTTTGTGTTTGTTGTTATTCGTAGATTTTTAAATAAATGATTAATTTTATCTGGTGCATGTTATTTCTATTGATCTGATTAAAATGTCGTTAGAGTCATCATTAAGGGACATTTGTGCTAATTTAACGTCTATTCGAGCTACTGAGAGAAAAAAGAGTGCGGAAACTTTGAAAGATATGTTGAGTAGATCAGCAGTTCCTAGTTTACTAACGGATAATACCAGGAAAAAGTCCGGGTATTCTTGGAATCATCTATTCGGTGATATAAATGACTTCATTATTAAGGTTTTTTTGTGATATACTTTTTAGAACTACAATAATTATAAAATGTACCTAAATAAATATTGATTTACTACACCAAAATTGGATTGTCATTAATTAAGATTTTAAATTCCTACCAATGTGATGATATTATATCCCATAATAATGATATGAAAATATATTTCGTTACATCAGAAATATTTAAAAAGATAAAAGAGTAATCAATTTAATTTTCTCGAATTGCTAAAATTTGTTACAGTATATTTACAATATGTTGCGGTACTCTACAAAGCTTTCTTATTACATTATATGGATGATAACATAAAGTAATATTGAAAATAGTAACTGAAAACTTGAAACTCTAAAAACAAGAAATGTTGTTAATTCAATGCTTTTAATTTATTTTGTAGGAGTCCGAAAAGTATGAAACAAACAAAAATTTTTATGCAATTCTTGGTCTCTCTACAAGTCTTTTAAATCTATGTGTTTCTGGAGCAAATAAAGGCAAGTTTACTAAAAGAGATATGAAATACATCTTTCTTATAACAAATTTGTAATTTACCCCTTTATAAAATTAATAACCACACATAATATTCCTATATGAATTACTAAGTGTTCTTTGTGTTCATTTTTATTTTTATGTTAAAGGATCAACATATATCAAATGTGATAGTATTGTGGAAGCATGCTTTAATATTTTTAATGATAATCGTTTGAGAAAAGCTGTTGGAGATGCATACTACACTTTGCTGTACAAACATGTGTTAAATATAGATCATTATATTGGTTTTATGTCACCAGCTTCATGGGAGAGTAAGTTTTCTGTTTTATACATTATTTCTAGTGATTATCGCAACGTGAATTGATTCCTGCATCCATATTCCACCTTTGCATGGCATTTCCACAAATTAGAATATCAATCCCACTATCTGGATGTGTGGTGTTCTTCCACAGTGTGGTTTTCAAGGAATTTTCTTATATGACAAGGAAGCTGTGGAAAGGGCTTCATAGTGTGGTGTTTCCGGGACTATATGATATGGGTCCCTTCAAAAGAAGCATGTATACCTTCCCTAAAGGCCGTCAACACTCCTGTGATTCCTCCGGTGTTGCAAGAGAATGTGGGTGGGTGATCACTTAGCACCAGGTGATCTGTATGCTTGTTTGTACTCCTATTAAATTTATCCATAAAAAAAATTTGGTAATTACCTCATGATAAGTTTTCATTTTTCGTACTTTGACTAAAAGGCAACAGCAGAGAAGTTACTTGCAGTTATTGTTAATATAAATTTGTAATATTAGTACCCAAGAAGAGACTTTTATTACAACAAAAAATCTGTCTTATCTAACAACGTTCAAAGTGGTATTTATCCACTTTGACCCAAGCACCTACTGAACTGCATATCAAAATTTTAAAAAAAATTACCTATAGAGTGGTTATTTTATAAAGCTCAGTTTTTGGTCTATATTATGATTAATAGGTATGTTATGCTTATTTTATTAATTCAAAGTCAAACCTACATTAATTGCAGATAGTAATTTATGAGTTGGATGACTACAACTATGTCAACATAGTTCATTTATCCTTCATATGTACCAAGCTCTAAATAGCTCGTGCTTGAAAAGAACTATGGTGCAAACTGTACCTGCACACACTCTCTTAGGTATTACATTAACAATAACAAACAGCTTTTTGTGGTCGGCCATTGGTCTGTGTAGGACGAACGAAACACAACTATTGGACCTACTTAGTATATAGGTAGCCATCATGAATCAGTTTAAATTATACATAGATTTTTTAGGAAGCTTAAACTTAAATTTGGATTGCAAAGACCTTTAATATGCTTTCCTTTTTTATGTTTCTCCATTTTTAAAAGATCGGTCAGGTCGGAGAAGTAGATGAAGCTCGCGCGTGCGTCACTGCTCGCTCTTGAGTCCAGTAGGGACAGGATAAGTGGATAGTCACGCTATTGTGGCCGCCGCTTGTACTAATAAGATACAAACACGGGGAGTGAGACAGACCGGCTTCTGGTTCTGCAAATTTTTTTGCGCTCGCGTGAGTTGCCTGATTTTTGTGTGTTGTGTGAGTGATATTTTTAGTGTATCAAGTACTAGAATGAACAGTATTTCATGATGAAAAACTACCACTGATCGCAGGGAATATGAAGTACATATTGCCCTTCCACTCGGTCTGGAGTTGCCGACGTGCAATGTTTTCCAGCGTGGTGACCAGCGACGATTTGTCAGGAGGAAGTGCTGGAATTGTGATGACTACGCCAATATTTATGATTTCTGCGTGAAGAGCTGAGCGAGCAGTTGGACGAGCTTTTTTTAAGCAAACGTGGTTGGTTCCAACATGACCGGGCTGCGTCCACTGGTCGAGGATGTCTCCAGAAAGAGTACGACACTTGTCGGATCGGATGAGGTCTTGTCTCCTGTCGCCTGACCTCACGACGCTCGATATTTACGAGAGCCCAGATCAATACTGATTTCGATACCATTAAGTGTTACACGACGAGGATGGTGCTACATCGGGCCCATGCAATCTCGTGAAAGATTACACAAAAAATTTTGAATTCGGTGGCGGCGCGGCGCACATACTGCGGTTGAGATACGCTCAGCAAGTAGACATAATTACAAATTGTTTTAAGTACAACATTTTTGTTATTTATTAAACATTAAACATAACGGGTGATTGAGTGCAAGCTATGTGCGGTCGCCGCCCGCGGGCCAACGAAGTAACTTGAATGTACTTGGCGTGTGGGCGGGGAAACACCACAGTGGTCGATGGCAGTGGTTCTGATGGTGTCCGTGGCAGCAGATGGTCCAATGATACAAGGATCCAAGCATTTAGAATTGGTTATTTTATTACTTTTTATTTCACTTTTTAGTGCTTATTTTCTGAAAGTAATAGTTAATATTACGGGATTTTTTATAACAACCTGTTTGTAGACCCCCAGATGTATTTTTTGAAAGTGTAGTAACTGTCAATTTAGGTGGCAAATTTATTTATTTAGTTTTTATCACATAAGCGAAGTTTTTGTTAACAGTCATACTATAATTAATAGGTTTAAGCTCGTCAGGAATCATTATTTATGGATATGTGATCATTTAAATAAAGCAAAAAAAGCGCGTACACCTTCCTTAAAGGCCGGCAACGCTTCTGTGATTCCTCTGGTGTTGCAAGAGATTGTGGGCGGCGGTGATCACTTAACAACAGGTGA
This sequence comes from Leptidea juvernica, assembly GCA_949711755.1. Classification (NCBI taxonomy): domain Eukaryota; kingdom Metazoa; phylum Arthropoda; class Insecta; order Lepidoptera; family Pieridae; genus Leptidea; species Leptidea juvernica. The sequence continues at coordinate 2,538,350 of CATIXQ010000031.1, forward strand.
CCCGTACGCTCGTTTGTCCTCCTATTCCATAAAAAAAAAGAAAGGGTTCCATAAGACTACCTTGAGGTACTCCATTTTTACTAACTAAATACATTAAAAATACAAATACTTGTGCGTAGTCAAAGTCAAATAAACTTTATTAAATTAGGCTTAAACTGAGTGCTTTTGAATAGTCACTATAAATATTTCATTTAGATTACTGAATTTCCCATATTATGTTCGGAAAAAGATCTTGCAAGAAGAACATATAATAAACTAAACAGCCATACTTTTCAATCAAATAGGGTATTTTACAATGTTATATTCATTCATTCTATTTTATAAACAAAATAAAATACTATACATATTAAATTATTATAATTGAATTGAGATGCTTTAGTTACAATTCCTATGTGTTTAAAGGGATTCTTTAGAATTCAGATTATAGATGGCCCTAATTGCGCCTATTTGCAAAAACAAATATTGTTTCGATATCAGCTGCTTTCCCCCATAGCAAAATTGCATATGACATAATGCTATGGAAATAACTGAAATAAATCAGTCTTCCTGTGTTAGCATCAGTAAGATTTTAAATTTTACTGAAATAAATCAGTCTTCCTGTGTTAGCATCAGTAAGATTTTAAATTTTACTGAAATAAATCAGTCTTCCTGTGTTAGCATCAGTAAGATTTTAAATTTAACTTAAATAAATCAGTCTTCCTGTGTTAGCATCAGTAAGATTTTAAATTCTTCTGATAGCAAAAGTAGCAGCACTGAGCTTATTTGAGATTGTTTTAATATGAGCGCCCCATTATAGTTTTTCATCTAATACTAATCCAAGAAACGAAGAAGAATCTACAAGTTTTAAAGGTTGCCCATTTAATGTTATGGATACTTCTTGATACTTTTTTTTACATTTTGTTTTGCTCGTGTTAAGTGACAAATTATTCACCCTGAACCATTTATATATGTTTTCCATGGACAGGTTTATTTTATCTAAATTCTGTGAATATCTATCATTTTTATAAACTAATTAAGAGTCATCTGCAATTTTTTTATTTCTCTTTACAATATGCTCTAGGTTTGTTAGTTTTAGTTATAATCATTGTTCTGTTTTATTTTAATATTTTTGTACAATGCTTTTATTGTGTATCTAATAAAAGATATTATTATTATTAAAACTTGTTTAAAGTGTTTCATAAAAAACAACTATATTTTCTATGATCACATCCCAAAGATAATAAGAGAGGTATCGTCAAATAGGAATTTCTCATCTAAATTAAAAATACACCTTAGTCAAAACTGCTTATATTCATTAGACGAATAGTTTTGATTAAAAATTTGATATATTTTTTTAAATAATATATCTAATACTGCTATACTAATCTTTTGTTAAATTGATATTATTATAACTAGTGATTAAGAAATGAATTTTGTAAAATTTGCACGTCATAAATGTGGCGAAAATGTACTTTATAATATTTATGTATGTATGTGTATGCAAATAAAAACTTTGACTTTTCTTGACATAAATGCATAACATACATATAATATTACCGAGTAGAACCTCAGATAACTATTTGTTTTAGGTCTCTTGGACACCTGTATTAACTTATGTCTCACAAATACATCACAGTTGGACAACTTAACAAAGCTAAAGCTTTTATGGCTTGTCCTCAAAAAATCCTCTGGAAATTGTCAATTGATATTACCTCTCAGAGATTCTCTAGTGGGGCTCAAGAAATGTTTACTAAGAGTAGAGCAAGACAAAAAAGTTCAAGATTATGTAATGGAAATCACTTTCTTGCTTCTTGAAGTGGTAAGTTTTTATATTTTTTTTAAATTGGTGTTTTATATTTCATTATTACTAGCTGACCCGGCAAAGCTTGTTTTGCCATTTAAATTATTTTAAGAGTTACACCGTTTCCTCGACATTATAACATTACTTTATTTTTCTAAAATAAAAGATTGGTCTTAATAAACGTAGCCTTAGTTAATTCTTATTACATCACCTACCTTCCAATAAAAGTCCCGTAAATCAGTCCAGCCTTTTAGGAGATAAGCCGGAACAAACAGACAGACAGACTGACAAAAATTTTAAAAAATGTTATTTTGGTGTATGTACCGTATATATATTCATATACATATAGTAAAACGGTTATTTCAATATTACATACAGACACTCCAATTTTATTTATATGCATAGATTTCCAGAGCTAAACTGGTTTGCTGATTTAACAGTTCTCTATCTTCTCCTCCTGAATGTATTCTCAATGATAATGAACGTTTAATGTATGTAATTTAAGTTAAGATTGTTTGTATATCTATGGGTAATGCCTGAAAATAAATGATTAATTATTATTAATATTATGTACAATACTTAGATCATTTATACATCTAGATAGACTATAGACAGCTGTGAAAACGTTGAAATAAATTTGACTTTAGAACTAACCTCTATTTTGAGCAATTAACGCACACTAACAAGTGTTATACATATCGCGAGTGTAAGACGTAGCTTGTCACGCACACTAAACTAATATTCCTGGCCTGTTTTTATCGGTTGTCTTACAGCAAGAGACTCTATCTAGAAATATAATTTAGCTTAGGTACAATATTTAAACAACTTGTTTTTTTTTTAAGTGATAACCACCATTTCTGGGATTATCTACACAAATTAAATTTGTAACACAATTTATGTACGATGCGGGAATTGAACCCGCGACCTCTCGCGTTTGTGCGAGCGCTCTTCCACTGAGCAAACCGTTCGAGTGACGTAACCTGAGAGTTGAACAAGACATACAAGATTTAGCAACGCTGCAATGTGGAAGAGCGCTCGCACAGAACGCGTGAGGTCGCGAGTTCGAGTCCCGCATCGTTCATAAATTTTGTTTTCAAATAGGCACAATATTTGATGTAAAATTCTCAAAATTTACAGTTATCACCAGAATGCCGTAAATATGTGTGTGAATTCTCAGAAAGTATATTACCAAGTATTTTCAAGTTTTATGAGCAGAGCATGGATACCAAAAAGAAGGTGGGTTCGTTGTTTTCCGAATATTTACGCTTTTTTTTAACCATAACTTTTGTATATTAAATTTAGTAATTGTATCAAATAGTTTCCTAAACAAGGGACTTTTAAGATTAATCTCGCCTTCTTTCGGGAGGCGCAGGATGTACGAGTTGTGAACCGTACATAATATTGGTGTAAGCATTTTCATTGTCATTTGCCGCGATTCATAAACGCGTGCATTTAAATTCCTAATGAAATAAAGTTAGTTATCATTCATCACTCAATCGGAACGGTTTTATTTATCATAACTCATCGTTCCACTTTATCATTTATCATTTTATACCAAATGTATGGAAGGTTTTAAGCATTAGCCCTTACAATATCCTTATGAGCTATTCTGGGTATTTGTGTGAACGGCTTTACATTATGGATATAGTATGCTATTTTAAGATATAGACATATGCTATCACGGACTTTTCTGTAGACCTATTATAAGATACACAATTCCACCGTAATTTTTTTTTGTTATATCTCAAAGGGATAGCGTTTTCGTTCAAAGCAGAAGGCTCCCATCCTATCTATCCTATTCTATCCCAGAAGGCTTATTTTTGTCCGACATCTCCAACAAATTTCGTTAATATATACAAAAACTTAACAAATTAACTAAAACCTTCCTCGTGAAACACGCCTGCCCTGCGCTTCCCCGAGGCGTAATAAGAATAGGGGAGTCCCAGGCCCAAGGGTGTCGTAAGAGGCGACTTAGGGCTTCTTAGAACTGAGAGAGTCACGCTGCCGTCTTATGACGTCAGCACAATCGGGCCAGACTTGTCGGGGTTACTTACCACACTCGCACAGAATACCGGCGTGAAGTGGCGGCCTAGTACCGCTACGGTTAATGTCGAGGACCGGAGGCCATTCGCACAACACGCCACAAGTTAGGAATTCATCCCCAACATCTGGTTGTGTGACACTACTTCACAGCGCGGTTTTCAAGGAACTTTCTCCCATTTTGTAGTACAAAGCTGTGGAACGAACTTCAACGACATGGGTACCTTCAAAAAAAGCGCGTACACCTTCCTTAAAGGCCGGCAACGCTCCTGTGATTCCTCTGGTGTTGCAAGAGCCTGTGGGCGGTGGTGATCACTTAACACCAGGTGACCCGTACGCTCGTTTGTCCTCCTTTTTCAAAAAAAAACACTATCCATTGGGTGAAAACAGCGTGTAGATAGGCACAGTAGTTTTTGAGTTTATTAGAAATTATATGGGTAATAAATATTCAATATGTTTTCCAAATTCAATTATTTTAAAGTTTAAATAATTATCTTATTTTATTTCAGCTACTTCTGTTTCGAATACTGCATGTCGCAATATCGGTTCACCATCCATTAGGAAAGTTGTCGTCTGAAGAGGGTAGCATGGCTAACAATTGGGTTGATTGGAATAAATGCAAGCTGAGTATCTTAGAAATCGTTTGTCTTGAAATGAGCTTCGTGCACAGATCAACTAAACAAAGTGCTTATTGTGCAACTCAATACTGCGATAGTTTTTATGTGGTATCAGCCTTGATTTACTACCAGGTATTGTAAGGTTAAATAATATTAAAAGAATTATAAAATCATATGAAATAACAAAATGAAATAATGTTACCATTTAATAGGTATTCAATGAGGATATGCAACATCGAATTGATGAAATCAGTGAAAATGCACCTAAAAGGCAGAAGCGCAGTTTTAATAAGCTAAAGTCGTTCAAAGATTTAGTAGAAGAACTGCGGTCACAGCACGAACCAATGTAAGATTATTTGAATAAATTATAGTTAACAAGCTGACCCGACAGACGTTATAGTTAACAAGCTGACCCGACAGACGTTATAGTTAACAAGCTGACCCGACAGACGTTATAGTTAACAAGCTGACCCGACAGACGTTGTACTGTGCGTAATAAATATAAATACTGTTTTTATGAATTTGTCAATAATATTTCATAACCAGAAGAATTATTTTGTAAAATATGCTCCTTGTCAATGACGTTTTATATTATGTATATAGAACGTCAGTGCTTCCTGTTTTTAACTTTTTTTTTATGGAATAGGAGGACAAACGAGAGTACGGGTCACCTGGTGTTAAGTGATCACCGCCGCTCACATTCTCTTGCAACACCAGAGGAATCACAAGAGCGTTGCCGGCCTTTAAGGAAGGTGTACGCGCTTTTTTGAAGATACCCATGTCGTATTGTCCCGGAAATACCGCACAAGGAAGCTCATTCCATAGCTTTGTAGTACGAGGGAGAAAGCTCCTTGAAAACCGCACTGTGGAGGACCGCCACACATCCAGATGGTGGGGATGAAATCCTAACTTGTGGCGTGTCGTGCGAAGGTGGAATTCGGCGGCAGGAATCAGGTTAAACAGCTCTTCGGAACACTCTCCGTGATAAATGCGGTAGAAGACACATAATGAAGCGAAGTCTCTACGCAACGCCAAGAGATCCAGCCGTTCACAGAGCACTGAGTCCCCGAACGTCCAGGGATGACAGCAATTCTCCATGTGTGGCCGGACCTGCGCTTTGTAGAGCGCTAGAATGTGGGCCGTCTTGAAGCATTGCCGTGCTCTATTGATGACGCCCAGCTTCTTCGAAGCCAATTTGGCTTTGCCCTCCAGATGGCCACGGAATTGGCCATCGCTCGAGATTTCGAGACCCAGTATTCCGATACTAGGCGCGGCTTTAAGAGAAGTGTTCTCGAAGAGCGGTAATACGATAAATGGGGTTTTTTTAGTGGTAAACGCGCAAACTTGAGTCTTCTGGGGGTTAAATTGGACAAGGTTCAATTTACCCCATTCCGCGACCTTCTCGAGAGAGGACTCGATAGAAGACACAAGTTTCTCCCGGCACTGGTCGACGATTTCCCGAGAGAGACCTGAATGGCCCGTGTATACGGCATCACCAGTGCTGTCGTCCGCATAGCAATGTATGTTGGAGGTGTCCAACATATCATTGATATGCAGAAGAAACAGCGTGGGAGATAGCACACAGCCTTGGGGCACTCCAGCATTCACGGGCTTCGGGTTCGAGCAATATCCGTCGACAACGACCTGTATGCTACGCCCAGTGAGGAAGCTTTGAGAGGAATGATGGAAGTTTTGAGAGGAGCGCCTTGTGCCATACACGATTCCTTCACGATACACGACGCCTTCGCTATATCTAGGCTAACTGCCAGGCCTTCCCCCTTGCTTTCAATAGCCGCCGCCCATCTATGTGTTAGGTATACCAGAAGATCACCTGCTGACCGTCCATGGCGAAAGCCGTACTGTCGGTCGTTGATCAACTGGTGACCCTCTAGGTATACTAAAAGCTGGCGGCTAATTATGCTCTCCATGATTTTAGAGAGCAGGGAGGTGATAGCAATAGGCCTGTAGTTCGCCGGATCCGAACTGTCTCCTTCTTTTTGGATCGGATGGACAAGGCCTGACTTCCATGAGTCAGGGACTACGCCTTTGGAATAAGAGTGCCGGAATAAACGCGTTAGCACCGGCGTCAACTCAGGGGCACACGTTCTAAACACGATTGGAGAAATGCCATCCGGTCCGCTCGACTTCCTGACGTCCAACGAAAACAGAGCTCGCCTAACAGTTTTCTGTCTGAACTGTACTTCAGGCATAGAGCTCTGACACCGCGGGATGGTGGCGGTGTTTTTCCGTTGTCGTCAGTCGAGTTGGAGGCCAAAAGAGCGCACAGGAGCTTGGCTTTCTCTTTTGCTGTATGGGCCAGGGTGTCATTCCTCATGTGCAACGGCGGCATGGACGGCTGGTTGAAGTTACCAAGAGCAGCTTTCGACAGAGACCAGAACTTGCGTGTTCCGGTCGGGTAACTGGAAAGCTGCTCGCCGATTTTGACGACGTGCTTAGACTTCGCACGGGCGATTTGCCGCTTAAAAAATCTGGAGGCATGGTTATATTTCCTCTTAAGAACTTTGCAGCTCGGATCCTTTGAGCCCAGCGCCGCAACCCAAGTTCGATACGCCTGTTTTTTGCAGTCAGATGCTGCTTTAACTGACGCATCGAACCAGGGCTGTGATCTGCCACCGATCGGTACTACAGAGCTTGGTATAAAAATATCCATTCCCTGCAGTATCACATCGGCTACTGCAACGGCGCAGGCACTAGGATCATCCGAAGGGAAACAAACCTTGCCCCAAGGGTAGGATGCAAAAAAGGAACGCATCCTATCCCAATCTGCTGACTTGTAGTGCCAATAGCGGCGAGTCACTGGTGGTCTGCGACGTTGGCGTCGGATAGGCACTACACTCCTGACCAGGCAATGGTTGGACGTTCCGAGAGGGGCGTCGACAAAGACCTGGTAACCATCGGGATGTGTAGTCAGCAGAGGATCTAATAAGGACGGCATGTGGCTATCCACATCCGGGAGCCGCGTTGGCGACTCAACCAATTGGGACAGACCATATGCCAATGCAAAATTATGCACAGATCGCCCTGCGTAGTCTGTGGTACGTGATCCAAGCCATTCGGCATTGTGCCCGTTGAAATCACCCAAGACTACGATTTCAGCGGAGGGGATCTGTGAAAGCACGTCGTCAATTGCCGCTGGAACGCAGCCCATGAGATGATCGGTTTCTGCGTTACCACTATGGGACGCATAGATACGGACGCGGTCCTCTAAATCTACTGCTGAGCCAGAGAGTAGACAGATCCCTACCCTCAAAATTGCCGAGACGGCGACAGCAGATATCCTCCCTATACACATACCCCGGCAAAAAATTGTGCTCAATTTTGTACCCGGGGTACGTTAAATATGACGTATCGCTAGGTCGAGATATCTGCGTCTCCGTAAGGAAACACAAGGCCGGCTGCGCCGTCTCAAGGTGGTGGTGGACGGCGTTTAAATTGGAGTGAATTCCCCTGATATTGCAAAAGTCCACGTTGAGCATGGAGCGGGGTGCCGTGGTGTCTCTTTCCTCGTTTGTCCTAGGTCATACGCGGTTCTGTGCCCACCCCATAATACGAAGTGCCACCCGAGCGAGAGTGCTCGGGGGGGGGGGGGGGGTGTAAGGGATGGCCTCCGGTCCTCGACACTAACCTATGCGAAATATAGCGGCACTAGGCCGCTACGTCACGCCGGTATCGGTACAAATTGTTTCACAGGAGAACTGTCAATAAAATCTCTCATAGAAAATATGTCCATACAAAAAATATTACAATTAATAATAATTATGGGTCTCAAATCAAAATAAAAACCATCCTATCTCTCAAGTTGGACTAAACTGCACTCGATGAAGTAATCACCATTAAAATCCTAGTTTAGGAGTCCATCGCGGACAAACAACGTGTCACGTAATTTATATATATTAAGATTATAAAATTTTCTTGCTCCAAAATTAAGAATAAATTAGTTTTTAATTCAATGGGTTGATATAAGAAGAGTTTTAGTAAATATAGATAGTACTAGCTGACCCGACATACTACGTAGTAGGGAGAAAAGAAGGGCATTCTCACCCGCGGAATATTGACAATCGCGTGTGGCAATGTCCTACTTATCTCACGTGGTGCCTATACGATTTTTTCCCACCTGGATGAAAAGGTCGCTTTAAGTACGAGGGACAATAGTCGTCTTGCCGGGAGAGAATCGGCCAATTTTGTCCCTCGTACCGGGAACTTAAAGCGATCTTTTTTTATCAAGGTGGGAAAAAAAATCGTATACGCACCACATACATGGAGATGCGAAAAAAATTAAGTGCTGTGTTTTATGAAGTTGCCAATAATATTTCATAACATCAAGAATTATTTCGTTAAATATGCTCCTTGATGTTAAAATACTGTATCTTTCACAGCAGAACTGTCGAATCGTGCGTCAATAAATTCTCTCATAGGAAATATTTCCATACAAAACAAATATTGGGAATAAAAATAATTATGGGGAATACGAAATTAATACTATCATATCTCTCAAGTTGGACTAAAGTGCACTCCATGAAGTAATATCCATTAAAATTCGTTCATTAGTTTAGGAGTTCACTGGGAACAAACATCAGGACACAGGATTTAAGATTTAAATACTTATAGCTATTTACCTGAATGAACTCTTTTTATAGAGTTAATCTCAAGTGATCAAACTGTTATGTCAAATTATTTTTATATAGGTAGCATTTTTGTATTTTGATGAAACTAGGGACCATCAATACCTATTTGGAACTATTTTTAGGGAGTTTTGAGAAGATGAGTCAAGATCATACCTGTAATACTTATTATATCACTCGTATGCAGTCAAGGTAGGTAATTAAAAAATCTGTTAAATATCTGCAAAACAACATCTTATGTAATAAAATTGAATGACAATATTTTATAAAGCATCTTTTAATCGCCTACATAGATCTTGCACATTTTATAATATTTAATAATAGCTTAATTAAGACATCTTTGTCTTTTCTATTATACCTACATACCCAATGTAACTTATACTATAGTGAAATGGTCGGAGTTTTCTCCTTACTTTTTTATAAGTTAATTTGTTTTTTTTATGTGCAATCATTATTAGTTGTAAAAAGGCATTTATTTTCTCAAAATTGATTCCTTTAGAATTATTTTTGATGTCATTTCTAATATACTAGATACTACTACCGCTTTGGAAACAAATGGCGCTCTCAGAGAGAAGAAGCGGTGCATGAAACTCTCCCATTCGCATTTATCGCATTCTATTTTTTGCGCTTTTTTCAATATACAATATTGTACAGTAATTTATATCGCTATAAAATAATCATTATCTAGTCCTAGGCTGTCCGATCATTTAGATATTCAGCAGTGGAGTAATAGGATTGACGACAGAGCCAATTTTTTTTATAAAACATTTAAATTTATTTATAGATAATGCCTGAACAGTGACTGGGACTTTATTATAAAAGTGTATACATTTACCCTTAAAGCTATTATGTATCTTATGAAGCCTACTAGAATTAGTTACAAGCAATCCCTTATTTCTAGTGTTATAATAATGAAAATCACTATTAAGAGCAAAAAGGTGACGATTTTTGTGAACGTATATTAAATTTTATTTATATTATGTACTGCAAATGTAAATGTTCTGTTTCAGAGTCGGTATTATATATGTGTATTTAAAACACTTTGATGGATCTGTATCTGTAACAGATTATGTTGAATTAATAAAAGTTGCCGAACTATTGATACAAAATCAGAATTCAAATATTAATTGGAATGAATTTAGTGGAATGGTGTGCCTTGCTATTGAATGCTTAACAAAACGCAGATATGACACTCAAAGCGACGAACATTTGATAGCTTTGTGGAATGCATGTGTTAGGTAATTTTACATACATACTTATATAATATTAAAATACTGATGTGAGAAAGCTCACTCTCAACTAATGACAATTGGACGTACTTCCTGAAAAACGTTCCAAGCTACAAACATTACATTTTAAGGAATTCGTGCTTAAAGTTTAATAAATATTAGTGTATGTTCTATTCTATTCTATTCTATTCTATTCTATTCTATTCTTTCTAGTGGCTTCTGTGGAAGGGGCACCACAACTCGCCAATGTCACGTTTCAGTAGACCAACAAGCTTAGAGTGTGTCATTTGATCGGTGTAAACGAATTTATAAGTGATTATAGTAATGACCGGTGCCCAGAATCAAAACAGATTTATTTTCTTATTATACCTAAAACAAATATACATGCTGTTAGATTATAATGGACAAACACTGATAATATTACTTATATAAAACATTTATTGTGTTAGTTATAACTTAATATTATTCTGTTTAATATATTTACATAAAGTATTTACAAAAGGTGTGAAAACAAAAAAAAGTTTAATAAATATTAGTGTATGTTGATTGGGCTACTAAGTCAAGATGTCATTTAAAGAGTGACAGTAGGGCTGCCATTTTTTGTCAGTCCATTAATATGAATCACGTGACCAGTTTTGTGTTCTTAACTCAATTTCGACATGATTGTGGCTTGGAACGATTTTCTGGAATAACGTCTTATTCATATATTCCTGTTAAGGCACCATGTAACGGCCTGGCCACGGGACAGTCTCTTTAGCGAATATTTGCGCAGTGCGAAAGGCGAAGCGTCTAGCGAACTATAATAAATGTATCGAAATGTAGGTACTGATCAAGCCACGCGGACGACTGACGGCGTGGACTGAAACATATACATGAATCAGTACGGCGCAAGTCACCTAGTCGACCGGTAGACGCGGCGAATAGTACAGAAACTAAACAGGTTTAATTGTTTTCGTCGCGAATAAAATGAACTGCGAAACTTATTTTTTTCTGGTTGAATATTAACAGGAATATTAAAATCGAATGTTTCGATACTCGTTCTGGAAGCAATATCGAGACATAGCTCTCGGGCTATCTGGTCGCGGCGCCGACCGTGGCCCTCAAACTGTGCCGCGGAGATGGTCGTCTTCCCACCGCTTCGCCGTTGGCACCGCACATCCAAGTGGCCAGGTCGAACAATTGTATGTCTGGTTATTTATTTTATCTACACCCATGCTTTAAATCCTCTATTACAGATTTTGAAACAGTTAGCTTATTGCCAGCATTAAAAAATCCAATGTCCTAATAACCATTACATCATCCAAACGAGTGTTGTAATGTTGTAGTGAATTTCATAACAACACTCCTTTGTTTTTTTTCGATCACTTCATGCGCAAAGAGTTTCAACAGACAGACACATTCTTATTGCTCGATGCGTGATATCTGTATGAAATAATTTAATTTAATATATATAATTATTAATTTTATAGTTTCAAAAAAAGAACATTTTCGTTTACGCGCGTCCCACACTTCCAGAACGTCGCAAGCCGTAAGAAAAAAGTAGGTTATTCGAATCCCCGCCATTTTTCTTGAAAAAAGAGCGATTAAGTTTTGGCAGCACACCGCCGGATATTTTAAACGGTGCAAAAGAACATAATATTCAAGTGAATTTTAATAAATGCACTATACAAAATGTAAATTACCACTAAAAATAAATAATTATGATATTAGGTTATTAAATACATATGATATTATATAAAAATACACACTAGATATACTTCTAGGACTGACTGTTTTTATTGTTAGCAGTAAGCTAACTGTTTGAAAATCTTTTAGAGGGTTCATATTAGGGGTGTAGATAAAGTCTTGTATGCAACTGTTGATAATTAGGTATTATAACACTCATGTGATACTATTATCATATATCAAACCCACATACGTGTTTTAATACCCCTTATTACACAACAGTTGCATAAATAACTATTAACAAATATTCAACTAAAATAATATTGATTAAAGATTAAGTCAACCAATGGCAGTTTGTTAGTTGCAAACAAAAGTTCACAACAGCATATCTCGTATTATGATCGGAGTTATCTAGTATAACTCCGATAACCACTGACCTGTATAAATAACACTGGACAGGCTGTTCCATATGTCTGACAGCAATTTTTTTGTGCCTATTTGAAGCGCCATTCGCGTGCGTCCAGAGAATTTGTTTTGACGCATAATACTAATGACTGCGAATTAATGGCTGCGAAGGGACATACTTACAATACTCTGAAGTATTTTGCATTTTGAATTAATTTCGTTCGTTTTCCGTGTTATTTATACTTCAAAAATCAATGTTATAAAGTACACATTTTTTTTTTGTAAACAGTTTCCCACCACATATCGATGTTTGGTGAGGTTGTCATCACTAGTTTTAGTACCGCAGACTCTCGCTACATGGCCAACAGCACCAAAAGGGCGAATATCAAACAGGTACAGAAGCACTTTGACAGCTGCCAGTCCAGTGGTATATAGTAGAGGTCAGTGCACTAGACTCTCAACACGTTCTTTATTCAAAACCCTCATTTTCAGAAATGCAGGCCAGCTCAACAGCGCGCATCAAGCAATGCATAAAATTTTGACATTACTTTTGAAATTGAACATCTTGAACTACTCAAATGTTCAACCTCTTCTAAATTATTATTTGAAAGAAGGCATGGCGGTCAACAACTACACTCTAGATACATTAATCCATGTGTATGATAAGTATTATAGTAGGATATGTTACGTCGATAAGAGACTTAAGCTGGTCACATGGATGACTCAAGTGAGGGGATCTGATGTTGATAATACACTCATGAGAGATTTTTTCATGAAATTAATTTCAAATGAAAACTTTGATCTTAATGAAAAGGACTTACAGGATAATAAGGATAGTTTATATGACCTATTGTTCAACAGCATTGAAAAAAATATCTTGTTTACCAATTTTCAATACGACCTAAAGGAAGATAAAAAAATTAAAAAACAAACAGAAAACAGTGTATTTGAAATAAACAAAGATGTGAATAAAATGATTATAAACTATTTGCATGAGAGATTAACTGAAATTTCGGTATTAGAGAGTAAAGAGAGTAAAGTTGAGATTGCAAAGCATATTAGACTCATTTTGTTATTTTACAATTCTTTATTAGCTTATAAAATAGTGTCAGTCGATGATTTAGTGTCTACAGATTTCTATTTTTGTGTAACAAATGCCTTGAAGAATCTATTTACAAATCTTACTCGGACACTACGATCTGATATTCAAATTCCAGACAAAATCGCATTACTAAAAGAAATTCAAGTGATATTTTCCTTGAAATTATGCAGTTTCATCAATAAAATTGTTCGGTCATGTGTAGAAGAAGATTGTTTCCATAGCATTAATGACATACTCAAGAAGACCATTGTTGATGATGAGGATCAAGAAATGTACGATGAAGATATAGAACTAGGACTACCAGGTCTCAGACATCAATGTGTATATTTCCTAGCTTCCTATTGTTCTTACGGTCACAAGTACACAGATGAAATAGTGAAATGTATTCTTGATGCAGATATTTATAATTTTAATCATTCTTATGATGTGGAATGTATTTTTCGGTGTATAAATATGGTGATTCAATTTGATGAGCAGAATCAATATCTAGGTAATTTTTTACATGATTACTTTTAACTGTAAATACTCGTGTGAAATTAGCTTCAAAATGACTATGGCTTACAATACAAACTCATATTTAGTAATTTTCAGATTTAGTGTTCGAACTTTTACAAACAATGTGCAGAATGCTATTCAGAAATTCTGAAGCTAGCTTGGAGCTCTTGAAAATTTTACTAAAACTTGTGGATGTAATTTGGCTAAGAGAAAATGATGTCATGCGTCAGAACTGCATAATCATGGTGAAGGGTTATCTGAATAGATGTGTGAAATTGTTTTATCCGCCGCATGTTGCCGTCTTGGTATACGAATGTGTGGCGCGTATTGTCCAACTAGACTGCGAAGACACAATGGACCTCAATACGTCCTTTAGACATATAATTAAGGAAAGACTGACGGATAATATACTGAGTATTAGAACATACTGCTGCTACTTAGTTAAGCATATCTACAGTGACATGAATGAACAGGACGTTGAAGACATAGCGGAATACTTGAAGGACATTTTTGTAGTGAACGTAAGTCGTCAAACACTATTTCTATATCAATTGTTGTTATTCCTGTAGAAGTGCGGTGATAACGAGGCTATATTATTACAGGTGTCCAGCAACAATGAAGATATACTGAAAGACGAAAGATTGAATAGAACCCTGAGCGTGTTGCACAGTTTCAATGCGCTAATACAGCTTAAGGAGTCGATGCTACACTATGTAGTTTTGAAAATAATTTCAACTCAAATCGAGAAATCACTAAGCTGTCGAGTAGTTAAAAGAGTATTAAACACAATTACTGATAAGACAGCTAATAAATGTTTTGATGATTATATTAATGTTAATATGAAAAATGTTTTATACTTTTGGTTCCATCAAGGTAAGAGTATTGATGGATTGCCATTTCAATTGTTGGGATATAACAACGTGGAGGACATATTTTCGAAGCAAATGAAATGGCTCGTGGCCGGTGAAATATTGTGGTGTAAGCATGGTCTCATCGAGAAAAGTGACGCGATTGGATATCTTATTGCTAACGGCACAAAACGGATGGAGGATATCATAGAGGTATCTACAATAAATGCATATACATTGTACAGTTAAACCTCTTCAAGTTATGGTTTAAGACATTTATTGTTCCATAAAGGAATTTCCACTTAAATGGAACTTACAGGCTATTTTATGAAAAGTGGGCAACAAAATTGCATCTTAAAGCGTACAGGAAATTATAAAGTAATTAAAATAGGCTAATTAGTTAAGTATAGCTTATATACATTTCTAATTTCTAATACAAATATTAAATAAAAATCATAATACAAATATTTTATAAAAATTATAATACTAGTGGGTAGTTTTAAAACACCACCGCATCAAAATCATACCGACCCGGGCCGGTCGACGTCAACAGTCGACGCGAGCCACGGTTGAGTCACAACTCACTACACAAGATTACGTAGATTCATCGATAACGAGTTACTAGATGTGACAAATGAAAATAGTAAGTTTAACATAATAATAAGTAAGGCCAATGAGACGAGATAAAGAATGTAAACAATGTAGCAAGGGTGCAAAACATTTTTATTTGAATAAATTATAGACAAATGTCTTAGACAAACATCATTCGTTGGAAGAGGACGAATCACCCGTATTTATGACAAAACCATCTACTGAATTATGAATCAAGTTGTCAATGTTGCACTTTATGTAGCCATCTTGTAGCAATATTTTCACATTTTCAAACATTAATGTGGTATTCTTGCGAGCTACGTGACCCTTTATGTCAGCCCATACGAGTTCAATGGGATTAAGCTCGCATAGTCTTAGGACTTCCACATTATATGTTTTGCGAGTTCATCCACAGAGTATCTTTGGTACTTCGCCTTTACGTCATTCACTTTCTTTCTTATTTTTTTTGTATCATAGCTTACTTCTTTATTACACAGCCATTCTTGAATACTTGCCATTCTCCATGCTGTGGTGGTATTTTTTTCTTGGCGTCTTGAGTGGTAAAGAAAATACCGCCACCTCATATTCACCAAGTTTTGGTAAAATATTTTGCAACCAGTGCTCTGAGCGGATCGCGTCCATTGACTCATGGTAATCGCATGTGTTTTTTGACTCAAAAATATATCATCAGCCTCCTCTACAAATTTATTATATTTACTTTTTGAAATGTCGATCTCTTAAAGTTAGGTTAGTTAATTATTTATCTTCATTCACAGATTGGAGTAATTTTTTATTGATGTATAATAATTATTAAGGCTCAAAAGTTGAAAATATTGTTTTTCAGATGTGTTTTTGTTCCATCATAATCCTGTGTCTGCCGTACATTGTGATCGAGAAATACAAATTAGAAGATCAAAAGAGCACAAGTTTTAAGGCCGAATTGGAATGTTCGAGTCGCATGTTCCAATCTACTCGGAAAATATTAAAAAACGATAAATGGAGTAATTTATTCGTCGAGAATATGGGGGAGCTAATATTACTAGGAGCCTCACATCTCTGTGATTTTAAGGAAGCTAGAAAGGAGTTCAGTGAAAAATTAAGTTTAAGAAGCCCGACGTACACATATTCGAAAACTGTTTTTGTTGCTATACTTAAATATTTCGGCGTAAGTTCGGCCCGCACTAATAATAATACGTAGGTCACACTAATAGTTTTGCGTATCTTAAAAAAACAACATGATATAACCAAAATATTATGTTTATTTATATCTTTTCAAAATACCCTCCTTTACATTTTAAACATTTTTCCATGCGATCGAACAATTTTTATAAACAGGAGGACCACAGATCTAACGGCATATTTCCTACGTGCTGATTGAACGCTAGCACTGCCTCTTCGGAATTGATAAAAGTGATACCTCTCACCAAATCTTTGATTTCGGGGATTGACTTCCGATTAGCTAGAAGTGCAAATCTTTTAGTGTGCCCCATGTACATTAAGTACGATTACTTAAGAAATCACTTATTAATATTATTTTACTTTCAGGAGCTTATCGATGGAAACATAATGGAGTATTTATGCGAAAATCAGCCTTTAGTTATTTTGAATATCCTTTTTAAACTCTGGGGAAACGTTGTCACCGAGAATGTATTGGAATACAAAACACTAAACGTTCATTCGTTCTTAACCTTTGTCGAGCATATTCCAATAGGCTTCCAATCCGATAGAGTATTGTTTAGTTTTGTTTGTATGAGTATAACGAACGCGATCAAAGTTTCGCAAACAGAACGTGAGCTAGATATTTTCGTACGCGCTCTAAAGATCGTGCTCGACCTTCTAGCCACAAGACCGTCTGAAACTATTTCATCTCTGCGGAAGTCTGTTATTTCAAGAGCGATGTCGATTTTGAGTAGCAATAATGTAGTATCGGCAACGTCTTCAAGCAGAAATCTACATCACTGTTTCATTGAAGACAGAAGTGGCGACGTCGTGGATTACATCGACCTGGTGATGCTGAAACAGAATGAGGACAGTTTGACCGTGTCATCCACACAATTCTTAGACAAGCTTTCGGCCTACATTGAAAATTTGTCTATGCCAAAGTAATTTTATGTATTTATTCATTCATAACTTGCGTTACTTAGTGACTAAACAGTCATGATGATATCTATTCTCCAAGGTGATTTATTGTCAGGCTATACAAACTGGTCAGAATAATTGAGTGCCCTATCGTTTAATGTACCGTAATATAGAATACGAAACTCCTGGTTGCACCACGTACTAAAACGAACTATTATAAAAACTCGATTATATGCAAGATTCAAAATAATTACAATAATAACTATGATATTCTAGATATCTTCGTGTTAGAAAAGGATAAATTGAAGAGTGAAATTATTAAATTACACGAGTCTAAAGCAGTGCCTTACTCATTTGTTTAAAATATATACATATTATTATCTACTAAACACTCACATACGCATTCACACCCACACACAAACATACACACATAATAAGAAACGCGAGGCAGCTGTTCTGTAATACAGCTTGTTGTAAAACTATTGTAAAATAATATTGTCAATATGAGTAATCTATAATGGCCTTATCAATAATGTTTTGTATTTTTGTCTAAATAATTACTGTAATGCTGTTGATTACCAATAAATAAATAAATAAGTATCACATGCACTTCGTAAGGGATAGCAATGAAAAGCAGAATTATTAATTGAGTTGTAACGCTTTTTTAAACAGCCTATGAATTAATGAATTAAACATTGTTTCGACTTTTAGTATTCTGGTAAACTATTATAGATTTGAGTTGACATTGGGCAAGGACCTGTTAATATCTTTAAATTGTTACAAATTTAAATCAATTATGCTACCAAGGAAGACGCTGTGTTGCTAGGCCCGACGATCTGGTCAAGATCGCCGGAATAATTTGGATGAGGGCAGCGCAGGACCGATCATCGTGGAAATCTTTGGGGGAGACCTTTAAGATGATGATGCTACCAAAAAAAATTGCTTTTTTTATCACTCTCATAGCACCGATTTTTTAATTTCAGCTTTGATATATTAAGCAACTTAAAAATATTTTTAAGAGCAAATAGTTGCAACGTTAACAACATGTGTCGGAACTTGAAAATCAATGGTTTCTCTGAGGAATGTTCAAACAGTTTGGTTCATCGGATTATATACGTACTCTGGACTGTACTTAAAACGGAAACGGATGAAAAGGTAACCAAGATAATGCTGTACCGACTTATTGAAGTAGTATCTACTTGCCAATGTTTATATAATGCATATTGAATTCAAAAAGTGTGTGTGTAGTTATGTATGCACCCAAGAAGTTATACTTCTTTGGCCTAACGAAGCAAAAATCATTAAAATGATTTATTCCTCGTGCTATTCTACATTTTTAGAAAGAACAATTTTGCAAAAATCTTGCAAAGATGGCTTTGACAATTAATTATTGAATAATGTATACGGCTGTATGGGCTTGAACCCATTGCCTGTCCTAATAATGGATGAAAAAACCAAAAAAAAAATAACGAATGACGCAAACGTCAGAAAAGTTTAGAAACCATCTTCAACCTGTGTTACAGTGATGCGCGCGCATCTTAAAAATTCACTTTCATAATTTCGGGAAATACCGGAGGTGGTTTGGACAATTTACAAACTAACCAATCAAATTAAATCAATCAAAATCACTTCATTTATTAATCACTTATCATGTAGGTCAGGATAATGAATCTTATGAATGTCAAAAGTTCGTCATTTTAAAAACATGAAGGAGAGAGAGCATGTATTTGTAACTATGTATTCATATTATATATAACTAGGCTGATCTGACAGACGTTGTTCTGTTCATAATAAAAAAAAAATTGCGGTTGGAATTTCGCAAAATCCTACCGAATATTGCTTCCAGAAATATCGTGATGAGTCAATGTATAGGTGGAAATCTCATATATATAGATTTATAATTATTTATCATTATATTTTTATTAACAGTAATTAGAATCTCTAATCTTTTGGGCATATTACAAATGCAAACATTCTTTATTGCATGTAGATTTCGAAAAAGTTTTTAGCATGTCATACTTAAAAAAGCAAATACCTTAAGTAAGCATTACAAATTTAAAATGTAGATTTTATCATTCAAACCATCCTTGATTTTGTAGTATCCTTTTTTCATAAGGAAAATTTAAATGTGGTTAAAATTTATGCATAGACATGTGAAGAATACTTTGTGGTTAATAAATCACCATCTTTGTGCATTCTAAGATTATTAAGATTAAGATTATCCGCCTCGTGTAATTTTTACATAAGGTGTGGCATTAAATTATAAAGCCTGTGCTACTGACCGTGACAATGAGGATCCACAGCATCAACAAGGCCACGTCAACCAGCCTATCTGGTTGGTTGTATGAAGGCATAAAATACATTTATTTTCTTAAAATTGATCCCTTTAAAATTATATTTGATCTAATTTCTAATACTAATATCGCTTCGGAAACAAATGGCGCTCTGAGAGAGAAGAAGCGGCGCAAGAAACTCTCCCAGCATTCTTTTTTTGCGCTCTTTTTAATAAAATAAAAAATATTGTACTGTCATTGTTATTGCTATAAAATAATCATAATCTAGTCCCAGGCTGTCGGATCATTTAGATATTCAGCTGTGGAGTAGTAAGATTTACAGCAGAGCCATTTTTAATACAACATTTAAATTTATTTGTAGATAATGCCTGAACAGTGGCTGGTACTTTATTATAAAAGTGTATACATTTACCCTTAATGCTATTATGTATCTTATGAAGCCTACTATCATAAGTTACAAGCGATACCTTATATCTAGTGTTATAATAATGAAAATCACTATTAAGAGCATAAAGGTGAACGTATATTAAATTTTCATAAATGCACACTCACAATGAACAGTCATAATATTTATTTCTTTGAATATGTTAAGGGTATTCCTAGAACGAGTTTTAATTAACACCATTTTGTAGCAGCGGCTAACAACTCTTGAGACGAGTGACTTATAAATATTCCCCTACGAGACGCAGTTGTCTTTAAACTGGACTGTGGCCAGTCTTACGTCGACAAACCAAATGCAGAATTCAATCAACCACACACGGCTCTCGTGTGTTCACATACTAACAGTACTATGACATGACATGCTATTTTAATTTCAATCGAATTAACTAAAAATTAACATATTTATAAGTACTTGTTATATTACCTAAATATATTATGTTGCATAGGTCGTAAATGTCAAATGCCTAGTGTTTTTAAAATGCATAGAACTGCAATGGTTAATAAGTTTTCCTATTTTCAGATCCAAATTGAAGCATGCAGTTGTTTAGCAGAAATAGTCACATACGATTTAAAAACTCTGGTGACCGTGCCCCCCGCGAGCACCGACAGAGTACAAGAGCTGACACCCAGACAGTACTTCACGTATATAACGCTATGGTCTTTATCGAGCGCTCTGTTTGATGAGAACCCAAGTATAAGTATTAAAGTTGCCAAGGGAGTCAATCGCTTATTAAAATTTCGGGACAGTGAATTAACTTTAGGTAATGGTGTATTAAATTATTAAAACTTTCGTGAGTCATTATTCAATTATCTTTTAATACGGCTTTAGTCACGTTTTTGTCTGTGTCGGTACCGACTAGTTTCGGACCATTCGGAGGTCCTGCATCAGGGTGAGGGTGGTTTGCGATAACGTCCCACCTCTAACTGCGGACTTGAGCTCGGAGTGAGCGGCTGGACAGGGCGGGGGCGCGGGGTGCGCCGGTGATGACGAGCATGGTATCACTGACACTGTATCACTATTGAACACCACACTCACCCTGATGAAGGACCTCCGAATGGTCCGAAACTAGTCGGTAGTCGGTACCGACAAAAATGTGAGTAAAGCCGTATTAATAGATAATGGTGTATTGTTCGTTATTATAATTTCTTTTTTCACATATTAAATTTGAAAACAAAATTTATGAACGATGCGGGAGATGAACCTGTGAACTCTTGAGTTCTGTGCGAGCGCTCTTTCCGCTGAGCCAACCGTTCGAGTGATGTATCGTTGAGAAATCTTGTATGTTTCATCCAACTCTCAGGTTGTGGCTTCATCTACAGGATATTGTTGATACTTTTCAGTTGATAACCTGCTCAACCCCAATTTTTACATATTAGGAAATTGACTTGAGATGTCGCTCTTTCAAATCTAAACAATTTGACTTAGTGCAAAGAGCGCTCGCACGGAACGCGAGAGGTCGCGGGTTCGTGTCCCGCATCGTTTTCAAATTTAACTTGAGTAATGAATTCCAGAAGTGAGGGTTATTTACTTTAAAACTTACTTACTTACTACTTACTTTAATAGATAAGAAACCATTTTTTTATATCAAACTATTCGTTCCTATTCAATTTTTTTTGACTTAAACTCAGAAACCACTCTTCCGAAGTGGCAGTAGATGTTGATTTTACATCAAGATGAATCCCTAAGATTTTTGTCAGATAATATGCCGACGTGCTCTATGTTATTCATATATTACTGTCGCAATTTTATGTATAGTTATTAGAGGGATCCGGATGGGAAGAAAGTTAATAAAGTGAACGGGGCAACCGACCACAGAGTACAGATGTGAGGTATGTTTTTTTTTATGGAGAAGGAGGACAAACGAGCGTACGGGTCACCTGGTGTTAAGTGATAACCCCCGCCCACATTCTCTTGCAACACCACAGGAATCACAGGAGCGTTGCCGACCTTCAAGGAAGGTGTACGCGCTTTTTTTGAAGGTACCCATGTCGTATCGTCCCGGAAACACCGCACAAGGAAGTTCATTAGCTTTTTAGTACGTGGAAGAAAGCTCCTTGAAAACCGCACTGTGTAGGACCGCCACACATCCAGATGGTGGGGATGATATCCTAACTTGTGGCGTGTTGTGCGAAGATAGAGTTCGGCGGCAGGAATCAGGTGAAACAGCTCTTCGGAACACTCCCATGATAAATGCGGTAGAAGACACACAATGTGAGGAATGTGAAGAAGTGAACGGATATTGACGTTTAGGCCTTAGTTTGTTAACCTCCGGAGGGCGCATTATTAATAATCATACCGTGACGGGTGGCGGTGATTGATAAGATACTGTACCATGCACACAGTCCACTGAGGAGTGACGGCGCAACTTACAAAAAAGTATTATATTAAATGTCTGTTGTACATCAAAACTTTGTCAGTTATATAGTCAGAAAAAATGGACTGTATGAAAGTTTCGTTTTAGATTTGGACGTCATTAATAAAGAAATGATCCAGCCATTGGCTCCGTCAAGTTGTGAGGTTTTTGCCGAGTACACAATTGACAGTTCTAAGTTCGATTTGTACAACAGATTGGACTCTTGGGTTCCAAAGAACAGCGAACAACATTTGCAGTGGATCGCTCGGATAACTACATCTCTGTTGGACGTCATTGCTGGGGCCAATAATTTTGCGGCGGCTGTCAGTGCTGTCTGTGGCTTGAAGGTAATTTACGTCTTTAGGTAAACTCACTTTTAGTTACTCTATACAAAATATATTTCCAAAGCTATTTCTTTGTTATGTAAATGGATAAAGCTTGTATCGTATAATTCTTAATGATCTCATTTGCCCTTCGCAATATTACTGTTTATGTTATTTTTTGTCACGGTTGTAAAAACTTGATGTTACGGATTTACTCCATTTAAATACAACGACATCTTGAGGTGAACTCGGGAACGGGGCAGTTTAATACGCCTTTCTAACCGGTCTTTTGTATAAGATTGTTCCCCCATCCTCCTCTCAAAGAGCTTTGTAATTTTTACTTACGCACGAATATACGCAACATTGCATTTAAAAATAACGCATGTTTTACTTTTAAATTATATAGTAGTAGTATATCTTATCTGTTTTGCTCACCGCTACTGAACACTTCATAATTTTTATTTTCGTCCTTGGAAAACCACCATTTCTTCCTCTTAGCAAGTCGTATTTTTTAAATACTCCTAATTTTGGTGTGTTCCATAACCTTTTTATCGATGCATTTTAGCCAAACGTTTGTGTGAAAATCTTACCGTCTGTGTTGGGAATCATACTGGAGACAAAGACGGACATCCATATGCAAGTTATCAGCGAGCAAATCAATCACTTTTTCAAGTTCATCTGGGACATGACGTTTGACGACAAACTCGAGAACACCGAGGACGGCACTGGAACACGCCTCACCAGTAAACTGAATTATAATCATAAAAGTATAATTCACTACGTGCTCAATGTTGTTGATTTCATCAGACTGCAGGCGAAACACTACAAGGCCAGGTCAGTGCCATCAAAATAAAGGAGATATGGTGAAGCTTGCTGAGCTGCACATGCTTTATTCTTGTCATACCTGCTTTAATAACTTTCTCCAGTTACCAACATTCATCAGTTCATCATTTCAGCCGCAAGGCGTCCACTGCTGGACTAGGGCCTCCCCCAAAGATCGCCATGATGATCGGTCCTGCGCTGCCCTCATCCAACCTATTCCGGCGATCTTGACCAGATCGTCGGTCCATCTTGTGGGGGGGCCTACCAACACTACGTCTTCCCGTAAGTGGTCGCCATTCGAGGACTTTACTGCCCCAACGGCCATCTGTCCGTCGAGTTATATGCCCTGCCCACTGCAGACAATGAGCTTCCTCACAAGACCCATAGTTAGCGACCGCGTCTGCATTCCGTATGTCATCACTGGACTACTTTGGACGAGAAGAAATTGGACCTGCCCAATTGTATAATTTGTCCAAGGTAGACGTACTCATCAACAAATTTGAGAATACAGTTCCCAACTGCTACGGGAGTAGGTGCGACATGGACATTAGACATGATCTTCGTCTTGTCCATGTTCATTTTGAGGATACTTCCCAAGGGGAAGCTGTATTGAGCCCATCGAGCATAGGGCTTAACTCTTCCGTGGTCTCTGCCTTGATTACGATATCTTTAAATGGCTAGCTATGACTATTAAGATTGTTTTGTAATGTTATGAAAGCTGTTGAATCAACAACACTGACGTTATCTTCAGTCGCCGTAGAAGGCCGTCCCTCACGCAGATCATCCGTTGTAAACAGTTATATTTTTTACAACTCGCTTCTACTACCTTCTTCTTCATGGACTTCTAATAACTCTCAGTGTCACCCTCCTATATTTTCCTCAGTAATAGTAATCAATGCCTTATTCTCAACCATTTGCTCCGTATACATAATCGACCGAGACTTTCTAGTTTCTACTATAATAGCGCTTGCCATTTTAAAACGCATAATTATTAGACGTCTCCAATATTAATATTATCTTAGAATATTTATGATTTAATATTTATAATGTGTAAAATGGTTTTGATAGGAGGACGCGCTCGGAAACATTAAACTATCTTCATTTAGATTACAACAAAGTAGCGTGGGCGGCAGCTCTGGCGGACTTAAACCTTGTCGCAATTTACTACGGCGAGCTCTGGGCGTCTGCTGAGAACAATAATGTCCCTCCTGCTTCCCCAGACGCCACCACCAATTTGGACGGCGGTTGTCACTTACAGCGCATTTTCAGAGGGGTAAGCTTAGTATAGAAACATCTTTAAACTTGAAGTTAGATTCGTCGGCGGTGCCCTTCCATTGTCGTTAAGATTCGAGTTGCAGGCAAAAAGAGTACACAGAAGATCGGCTTTTTTCTTTTGCCGTATGCAACGATGGCAGGGACGACTGGCTGAATCTACCAACCTTTTGCAATACCAAGTGCTGTTCCAGGACACGTGGCCGTGCTGAGACTTCCGGACGATTTGCCGCTTAAAGAATCTGGAGGCACGGCTGTATTTCCTTTATCGAACTTTGCAGTTCGGATCCATTGTGCCCAGGTTTAATACGCATGTTTTCTGAAGTCAGCTGCTGTTTTAACTCACGCATTGAACCAGGGCGGTGTGATATGCCGGTTTCCTAAAAACATTAGGAAATAGAAAAAATATTTCATATATCGTAACTAAACACACACATGTATGAGGCAAAAAATATCTCATGAAAGTAGCAATCATTTACAATTTCAATGGATGTTATTGTGTGCGTTTGTACAATTCACAATTTTATTCATAAACGATACAACATCGCCACCGATAGTAGGTATTCCTACATTTTACACTTTGATTAATAAAACCGCACAGGGAGGCTCCTTTGCACAGGATGCCGGCTAGCTTATGGGTACCACAACGGCGTCTATTTCTGCCATGGAGCAGTAATATATAAACATTACTGTGTTTCGGTCTGAAGGGCGCCGTAGCTGAAATTACTGGGCAAAAGAGACTTAGTTAACATCTTACATCTCAAGGTGACTAGCGCAATTGTAGTGCCGCTCAGAATTTTTGTCCTTTTCAAGAATCCGGAGCGGCACTGCATTGTAATGTGCAGGGCGTATCATTACCATCAGCTGAACGTGCTGCTGAAACACGGAACCGGTCGTAATTACCTCTTCAATCTTGCAGTGTTTTGTCTCGATCGGAGAAATAGACGCAGTAGAAGGGTGCGGCACCGCGCACTTGACAAGTGAAGAAGAGAAGAGAAAACATCTCATAAACACGGGACAGTTCGCCGACGCGTTACTCTTGCACGACATAGCTCTGTCGTCTGCAGCGATGGACCACGAGCTACAGTACGGCGCTGTCACGTCGCTGCACAGATCCGGGATGCATCATCTTGCTCTCCAGTACATCAAGTCTTGCCCAGACCATGAACATCTGAATGATGTTAAATACGACTGCCTTTCGTATCTGGGTATATTATTTTATATTTAAAATTAACTAAGTTACGCTTTACGAAGTAGACAGTACTCTGACGTTTTGTTTTGACTTAGTGCCGATAACCTTATGTTAGATTGAATAAAAAAACAAATGGGTATATAAAATTTAAATGTAGAATATGCTACATCTCTTGACATTACTATTTTTTCCAAATTATTATGTTTTTTATGATCTTCTCATAAGCTTTACTTTTTCGAACATATGGTTGATTCAGTAAAAGAACTATTAAAGATTCAAATGTACTTAGTTTCATATTCTACTGTGGTAATGATAAAGTTCCAGGAATACGCACTTGTGATGCCTACTACTCAATCAAATCAATAAAGTCTTTTGCATGGCGAGGTTTATATTATGTACTATTATTACAACAGGAATCCGGAAACTATAAAACACATACAGTGTTGCGAAATTGAAAAGATTTTTATTTTTTATTTTTGTATGAATAGACCTCCCCCGGCGTATTTAAAAATACGTATTAATGCAATGCAACTGATCTATATAATATCTTTCTATTCAATGGGTAATAAATTTTGGCATTCAATAAGCTAACTTATAATCCTATTTTTAATAAAAATTATAAGTTTGAAATTAAATATCAATAATTGTATATTAGGAAATTAGATTATCATAACCGATTTTTGTTTTGTATATTATTATAGGTGATTGGAGCGAATTCGTCGATACACGTGAATTGGCAGAAAGATCAAAGTTGACGACAAATATAAACTCCGCGACCAGAATGTTCCGGTACGCTTGTCTAAAGGATTGCCTAAACATAGTTCCAGTAGGAGAATTTAAACAGAAACTAGACATTCCTTTGAATCAAGCCAAGCAAACTATAGCTAGATTATGTCGAAGCTTAAATATGGAAAACAGTCAATGCTTTTACAAAATTATAGGCAACTTGCATCTGTTTCGTGATATTGACAAATATTTCGCTGTAAGATGTGAAAAGGCACTGTTGACTCAATTATTTGACGACTGGCGGATAGAAAACTTACCGCCTTACAAGGATTTTAAACATCTCGAAGCTTTGATCTCGCAGCGCAGTTTGATACTTCAGCATGCAGCTGATAATTATGGGCTGTTTTCCGCTGATATTATTAGCTTACAGTTGCAATATGCAGGTATGTTTACTTTTTTTTTTATGAATACGGGACGAGACGAGCAGTACGTTCAGCTGATGGTAATTGATAAGCCCTGCCCATTACAATGCAGTCCCGCTCAAGATTATTGAAAAACCCAAAAGTTCTGAGCGGCACTACAATTGCGCACGTCACAAGATGTTAAGTCTCATTTGCCCAGTAATTTCACTAGCTACGGCGCCCTTCATCCCGAAACACAGTAATGTTTTAAAATTACTGCTTCACGGCAGAAATATGCGCCGTTGTGGTACCCATAATCTAGCCGGCATCCTCTGCAAATAAGCCTCCCACTGGTAAATAGTTCTACTACTATATACTTTCATTCGTGTTTTATACCAATACTGTTATTTTTAGAATTAGGATTGTCCAATCACAGAGTGCAGCTGGCTCAGCGTCTAGTTTCCATGGTTAAGAAGTTCCAGACGTCCAAAGAGATCATATTACTGGAAAGTAAAATAGCGTGGCACAAAGGTCATAAAGATATCGCCTTGTCATTGTTACACGAGAATGTCGTCAACCAATCACAAAATGTTAAATTAACAGCAATGTCTTTGAGGTAAGTACTTTTTTTATTAATTTATTATTTGTTTACAGCGCCAGTAAGTTGTTACAATACTTAATAAGTGTAGGTATAGATGTAACAGCTGTAACCTCAACCGCTCACACATCCTACGGTCTCTTGTTATGTATTTTTTTTTATGAAAATAGGGACGAGTCGAGCAGGACCTTCAGCTGATGGTAACTGATACGCGCTATCCATTACAATGCAGTGCCGCTCAGGATTCTTGAAAAACCCAAAAATTCTGAGCGGCACTAGAATTTTGCGCTCGTCACCTTGAGACATAAAATGTTAAGTCTCATTTGCCCAGTAATTTCACTAGCTACGGCGCCCTTCAGACCGAAACACAATAATGTTTACACATTACTGCTTCACGGCAGAAATAGGCGCCGTTCTGTTACCCATAATCTAGCCGGCTTCCTGTGCAAAGGAGCCTCCCACTGGTAAAACATTATTACATTTTACATGATGTGAGGATCAGGTCTCCTGGTGGCATATGTCGTGGATCGACCTGGGGCTCCGGGGTGAGGTGAACGGTCACACAGCACCGACCGATGCATGCAAAGCAGGATTTCCGCAAAGTAACGACCACTTTAATAAATTTTCAAATGTCTATACTCTATGCCCTAAAAAGCATTGTTTATCGTACTTTAAAATGTCGCCCAGAATGCACAGTTTTTTGGTGCCACAGACAAATCTTGAAATGTAGTTCATAGAAATATTAGGTAATATGCATATGTACATAATAGAAATATCTAAAAAGATATTTCTTAAATAAATGTGTAATTTAAGTATTAATAACAATTATGGTAACAAGAATTAGATTAATTAGAGTGTATAAAAATACGCAATTATTTTTATAATTTTTAGTGAAAATTATATCCATTGTTTTTGAAGTCTGTTGTTTTTTTTTTAATTTTTTTTATCTCAACGTTGAAGTACTTCGCACTGCATTTGTTCTTGGGTTACTGAAACTGTTTTGATTTTGCCTTTATACTACATCCTAATATATATAAATAAATAGTAAAGTGTCCTGAAGTTTGTTCCCAGTGAACTCCTAAACAATTGAAAGGATTTTAAAGGGGATTACTTCATGGAGTTCAGTTTATTCCAACTTGAGAGATAGGATAATACTTATTTCCCATAATTATTTTTATTTACAATATTTGTATTGTATGGACATATTTTCTATTGAAGGAACTTATTGACGCACGGTTCGATAGTTCTGCTGTGAAACAATTTCATTATAACAACAGGGAGCATATTTTTTCGAAATAATTCTTGATGTTTTGAAATTTAATTCATAAAGTAATAAAAAACAGTATTTATATATTATTTTTATTATATAGTATTTATATTTATTTGACGACCGATATAGCCGAATGGTTAGTGACCCTGACTACTAAGCTAGAGGTCCCGGGTTCGAATCCCAGTAGGTGCAATCATTTATATTATGATGAATATGGATGTTTGTTTCCGAGTCATAGATGTATATATGTATTTATGTATGCTTAAGTAAGTATATTGTATTAAATATATCGTTGTCTTGTAACCATAGACAGGCTTTGCCTAGTTTGGGGCAAGATAGTTTGTGTAAGAGTGTGTCAATATCTTCTAATATATAAAATTCTCGTGTCATGGTGTTAAACATTGAACTCCTCCGAAACGGCTTGACCGATTCTCATAAAATTTTGAGTGCATATTGGGTAGGTCTGAGAATCGGACAACATTTATTTTTCATCCCCCTCAATGTTAAGGGTGGTTAATATTTTTTTTTAATTTTTTGACATTTTTTTTTAAATTTGTTTGATTATGAGTCAGCATTAAAAATACACACAACTTCAAATTTTCACCCATCTACGATCAACAGTTACTTTTGTATCGCGATTTTAATGTCGGCAATACAACGTTTGCTGGGCCTGCTAGTTATATTATATTTATTATGTGCAGAAAAATTACTGTCGGGTTTCGGGTTTTGCCTAATCTTACTATTCTTACAAAATGTAAGTTTTGTTGTGTTTTTATATTTATTTTATGTTACGTGTATATATTTGCTATGATTTTTAGGCAGTATGGGTTGTGGATGGCGGAGTGTAAGCGAGAAAACGCGAGAGACATCATAGAAAAGTACCTCGAGAAGAGTCTGAACGCTTTGGGAGATCGGGAGCATGTGCAAACGAGGCTCAAAGTGTACTTCGATATCGCCAAGTTTGCTGATGCTGAGTATAAGCAGGTTTTTAATTTTTACTATCATATCTTTACCAGTGGGTGGCTCCTTTGCACAGGATGCCGGCTAGATTATGGGTACCACAACGGCGCCTATTTCTGCCGTGAAGCAGTATAGTGTAAACATTATTGTGTTTCGATCTGAAGGGCGCCGTAGCTAATGAAATTACTGGCCAAATGACACTTAACATCTTATGTCTCAAGGTGACGCGCGCAATTATTGCAGTGCCGCTCAGAATTTTTGGGGTTTTTCAAGGATCGTGAGCGGCACCACATAAAGGTAATTAAACAGACTATAAATGAAATGAATCGTTTCACAGGTGGTAGCCTACATGAATTCGACGACGTTTGAAAACAAAGTCAAGTGTACAGAGAACATGAAGGGAACAGCGGCCTCACTGAAATCATCACATAATGCGCTCACTAAGTAATGAGATTAAAGTCGCTCTTATTGTCTCTATCTCGCTTTGTTTTCTCTCTTAAGATATAAGAGTACAGATAGTAATATTGTTTAATTTAATATTCAAGGTATGTGTTTGCTGTGTGTGGGTTTATTAAAGAGTACTTATTAACCGACTTCGAAAAGGAGGATGTTTTCAATTCGATTCGTATTTTTATGTATGTACCAGTGTACAGTGTGCGTAATCAGTATTACGCTGAAATTTATGATCTGATTTTTCCGTGATTCTTCTTTAGTTTGATGCGGAATGTTCGCCATTTGGTCCCATAAAAATATGACATAATTTGGCCAAATACTTTTTATTTTATGAATATTTTTGTTTACGTTGATGATGTTATTATAGTTTGTTTACTGCTTTTTTAGGAGTTTATTATTATTAACACCACTACGCAAGACACTACTGTAACACACCTATCCAATGCAATAACAATATGTTTCTTCTAGGGATGAAAAACGAGCATTATTAGCAAACAATGCATTCAGAGAGTTGGATGAGGCTGAAATCGAGAACACCAGAGCAGAGAAACTAAATTTTTTGAAGTTAGCTCTGAGGTAATCTTGGCAATATTTAGTTAATGTTATGTTATGCCATTTTATTCTCGCTTTAAATCATTTTTAGAGACTGACAACTTGTAATGTATTGTATCTCATTCTCTCGGCTGAATCCCATACCTGTTTGTGTCTCTATCGTCTCGCTTTTTCGTTTCATCGAGTTTCAAATCACAATGATTCTAAAGAAGTTTCACTTCAATAAATGAAAGATATGGCATGAGCTAATATCACTAACCGCTCTACCATAACAATGTTCGGTACTAAATCGTTCATCGTTCGTTTATCTGTATCGTTATTTAATGTAAAGTCAACCTTATTTCTGGCTGTTAAGGTTTAGTTTCGATTAGAGACCATAATTAACGTGACAATTCGTTCTTTAAATTTTTCCAAACGACGAGATTTTTGTTTTTGTTTAATAATCATTTTTAAGTAACGTAAAGCAGAAACTGATGAACTAACCGAAGTCGAAGCCTGTGTTTGACTTCATAAGTAAAGTCAAACGTTTCTTTGTGGAACTACATTTCTCTTGCCGTTTTTAAGTCCGTTGCCTAGATCTAGAACACATTCTATCGTAAATAAAACCGAATACAATTGGATAATCGTGCTTACGAACTTAAGTTAACTTAGAGCATAGGCCTATTTCTGCCGTGAAGCAAGCAATGTGTAAAGATTAATGTTTCGGTCTGAAGGGCGCCGTATCTAGTGAAATTACTGGGCAAATGAGACTTAACATCTTACGTCTGAAGGTGACGAGCGCAATTGTAGTGCCGCTCAGAGTTTTTGGGTTTTTGGGAAGAATCCTGAGCGGCACTGTATTGTAATGGGCAGAGCGTATCAATTACCATAAGCTGAACGTCTTGCTCGTCTCGTCCCTTATTTTCATAAAAAAAAGGGGAGTCATGGGGTCGAAAGTTGTGAATGAAATTTGTGATTGGTGGTTTGTTGATCTTTTCGAATTTATTCATGGAAAAAAGCACGGCATTTCAGTGAAGATATATGCAAAAAGACTTATAAGTTAATTCCATTTGAAATTTTACAAAAAATAATGCCGCATAACAATAATTTTGATCCAAATATTTCTACAAGTTTTGAAATTCCAATTCAAATATTTTTATTAAAAATAGGATTCTAAATCACTTAATGAACGTCAAAAACCACCACGCTATTCAAAATAGACTGCCTCAGACCTGAGAAGAAGAAACTCAGCGGGTCTTTTTTTTATATAAAAATTAAAAAAAGTTACAAAAAAAAATTGCAATGTAATATCGTACAATAAACATTTATAATTAAAGAGCCTGAGGGTATTCGCTTCATTCCCAGTCTGTGGGGTCATTAAGAAAATCGTTTATGTAATATACCTTTCCCCCACAAACGTTTTTTAACAATTCTTTTAAATTTCGTAACACATTTGTTTTGTACATTTTCTGGGATCATATTGTAGAAGCATATACATCGGCCAATAAAAGACTAACTTGACTTAACCGAGTAATAGGCATAACAAGTTTATCTTTGTTCCTCGTATTTAGGAAGTAAATGAATATTATTTTAGGTACTACCTGTTATCGTTGAAACAGAGCGATGAGAACAACCTGTCTGTGTTTCGTGTGATATCGCTCTGGTTCGAGAACCATTTGCTAAATTTGGAGGATGCAACTGGCCTGGGGGAGCTGCTGCAGACGATACCTTCGTGGAAGTATGTCGCCGTGCTGCCTCAAATAGCGCCCCGCCTGTCGCAGGATGACACACCGTTCGCAAAACATCTGAGAGACATTATCAGTAAGTTAAGGTTAATTACCAGAGGCTCCTTTGCACAGGATGCCGGTTACATCATGGGTACCATAACTGAAGGGCGCCGTAGCTAGTGAATTTACAGGGCAAATGAGACTTGACATCTTATATCTCAATGTGACGAGCCTATTTGTAGTGCGGCTCAGAATTTTTGCATTTTTCAAAAATCCTGAGCGCCACTTTTCCTTACTATGTTATACTTCGATATTTAAATGTTTTTTATACATGCATTTATACTTAAACTATTGGGATACGGGCTTGTTTGTTACTAAACGACCCTCGAATTTTTTAAATTACAGAGAGATGTGCCGAAGAGCATCCCCACCACACGTTACCCATACTGTTCAATCTCAAGAACTCCGATAAAGATCAGAAGTGTCGCAACCC
The DNA here is from genome assembly GCA_949711755.1 of Leptidea juvernica. Classification (NCBI taxonomy): domain Eukaryota; kingdom Metazoa; phylum Arthropoda; class Insecta; order Lepidoptera; family Pieridae; genus Leptidea; species Leptidea juvernica. The sequence continues at coordinate 2,571,701 of CATIXQ010000031.1, forward strand.
GAACAGCAGGTCATCAGTTACTCCGACAGGACAAGAACTCAGAGTAGTCGCTGCTGCATCGCTGGTCGCACAGCTTGCCAGCGAAGGCTTGGATCGAGTCGTGTCGCATATGGAACAACTGTGTGATGGTGAGTGACGTTCTGACCTCATATGGGTTACCAGCGCTACAGTACATCCGTTGGCTGGGAGCTGTCAATGTCAGTGATGCGATTCGGCAGTAACAATGCAAAAAGTTTTTAGGCACCAATAGGTCTGTCCCTTTGTCGAGAGAATTTCCTTTTTGTACATTAGTATAATACCTGATTTACACCATTGCTTTGGTACTGTTTCTGCGTCCAAAACTAAGTTGAGTTAAATTGCTGGTTTAAATGCTTTATTGTTCCATCTCTCTATACACCTAAGTAATTACTTAATCATGCCTCGACGATGATCATATATCGGAGACAGTACGACATTTGCCAAAAAGGATTGTTTGAGTTGAAGTAACGAAAATTATGAATAGAAGATGTTCGTTAACATATTTTAATATACGAGGTATTATACTAAGTATACTTACTGATGAATTACGAATAAAATATTTTAAGTAATGTGGACATACATTTGTGTTAAATACAAATTTAATCCTGCGATTTAATTATGCAACTGGCTGATGTGACACTGATGATCTACTGCGAACCCGGGAAAGCCGAGTTGCACGTACTACTTTGTATTACAAATGATTTATGTGGGTCCAGGGGCAAAGCCCCGGTGGGGGGTTGGTCAACCTCAATTCAGTTTTGATATTTCGATTGTGTTTTTATTGTTACTATTTTAGCCAAGTAAACTTTTTGCACTCAAACAACAGTTTCATTTACAAAAACACTCACGCGTAATTTTAAAATGGGCAAACGGCTCTTTTTCAACCGTAACAGCGAGCGCCAAGATACTACTTTTCCCGCATGAGTAATACAAAATAATTTTTCAATCTTCATATAAAAACGTATTAATTCCAGCAACAATAAACTTTGCGTACTTTGTGCCGACGTCAAAAGATATTGGCAAACCGTTGCCCATACCGAGGACAGAAGGAATATCCAAGCTTCAAGATTTGAACACAATTCCTGTGCCCACGGACACTGTTGCTATTAGAAAGGACTGCGATTACTCTCGACTAGCCAGTAAGTAGAGTATTCTTAAATCGTTTTAGTTCGATGGTTGATGGTGGGTAGCTCATTACAATCCGGTTACTAGACTCTGCGGATTAAATGGCGAGACGCCTCTATAGCCATACTACATTATATATTTAAAACGATACTAAAACTGTGACAGGTGGTTTCACCCATTCTGTGTTACTTTCGTGATGAAATGTGTAGATAAGTCTGGATCTCCAGCTCTGCATGACAAGTTTTATTACAATCGATTTAGTAGTATTTGCCCTTATACCAGTGGAAGGCTCCTTTGCACAGGATGCCGGCTAGATTATGGGTACCACAACGGCGCCTTTTCTTGCCGTGAAGCAGTAATGTGTAAAAATTAATGTGTTTCGGTCTGAAGGGTAGTGTGAGATTACTGGGCAACTGCATTGCATTGTAATGGGCAGGGCGTATCAATTACCATCAACTGAAAGTCCTACTCGTCCCGTCCCTTATTTTCATAAAAAAAAGCAACCACTAATTCACAAATAAGCTAACATCTATATAATTATGATATACTAATATTCAAACAGTTATCGGACAGAGTAAAAAGTGGCTCACCTGATAGAACTCAAACCACCGTCCATTGACATCAGCTGTACCAGAGGTCAAGGTATGTCTTGCCGGCCTTTGAAGTAAACTATGCTTTAAACTGGAGGTCCCTAAGTCGTATCTGTTCAGGAATACCCTTCCGAAATTAGCAGTGCCGCAGGGCACTACATTTTTAAATACACCAAAACCGAAAGTGCCGTACGGCACACTATACCATCACTAAGTTCTGACTCTTATTTTGTTTAATAAGGTTTATTTTTCATGGTCTTATAGCATGTTTCCATAGCTTTCAGATACATTCACTCAAATCCTACTTATTATAAGCAATCTATTAAGACACGTAAAATAATACGCATTAATAGAACGTTGCGCGAGCAAAATCCCGTTTCCGGAACGGAAAGGATACACGGGCCGGTTCCCCACATAGTTCTACAAAGTGGGTGCGCGAGGCTAAATTTGTTAATGTAATTTTATTTTTGATTTCAGCGTTTGCATCATTTAACACTTATTATGAACTAGTTGGCGGAATAAATTTCCCAAAGAAGATCACGTGTCTTAGTTCTGATGGCAGGAAAAGAATTCTGTTGATAAAGGTACTATTTTCATGTTTAATTTTATTGTCTTGCAGAAAAAAACATTAGCTGTTCCACAAAGTCGTCAAGTTTATCATGAGATTTGAAGTATTGAAGTTAAACTTCTTTAGGCGTGACTTGGGGGTAACTCAGAATATTAACGTTAGAACGTTAGTACTTCCGGCAGAAAAAAGTCCATTGAAACAATTTTTAACTTGTAATAAATTAAAGTTCTCAGTCTCACGTTTGCGACATTCGTTAAGTTTTCTTCGTCCATCGGACAGGCAAGGCCCATAGAGCCATATTCATTCATATTCAATAACAACGTTATATAGATATGTATGACATTAATAATTTAATTCTTTTTATTCAATTATTTATTTATAACACGGCTTTCATTAATGAAAGTATATATTAAATGGTATTAATTAAATCTTCTTGTCTTTCAACTTTTTAAGAATATTTGTTATATACTGGATGTCCTACAATAGGTGGGACAAACAAGGGCAAACGAAAATAACATATTTTGTCTATGAGCTTTCAATTAGCAAAAATAGTATATATTATATATATATATATATATATATTATGTATCTGTTAATTATTCCTAAAGTTTTACTTCAATCGCGCGTGACGGTAAAAAATCGTCACCCATTCATTTAATCTGAGGTGTTAGAAGAAGCATGGGTGGCAGTGATCATTAATCAGTAGTCGGGCTGACGATCCAAGAATGGTGGTCAGAGAGCAATGCTTTATGTCTGTCTCCTATTATGGATGTGATCAAATTACTAATTCTTTGCTACGAATATGTAATAATAGACGCTAATAGTTATTTATGCACTGTTGTGTAATAAGAGGTATTAAAACACGAATCTGGGTTTCATACCTAATTATCAATAGGTGCATACAAGACTTTATCTACACCCATAATATGAATCCTGTATAAGAAATTCTGAAACAGTAAGCTTACTGCTAACATTAAAAAAAAGCGAGTCCTAGTAACCATAATATCATCCAAAGGAGTGTTATTATGAAAACAGATGGTATAATAATGTTGTACTGAATTTCATTACAACACTCGTTTGGATGATGTAATCGTTATTAAGACATTGGGTGTTTTAATGTTGGCAATAAGCTAACTGTTTTGGAATCTTTGATAGAGGATTTTAAGCATGGGTGTAGATAAAGAGAAAGAAACTAGGGGATGTTAGCTAATGTGCATGGCATTAATAATTAATATAGTTAAATTGAAACACGTAAGTCGTGTATTGGCCCTCGACATAATGATCATAATGTACTGTTTGTTGAAGGGTGAAGATGACTTAAGGCAAGACGCGGTGATGCAGCAAGTCTTCAATATAGTGAACACTCTCCTGCAAAATGACCCAGTCACTCACCGGAATAAACTCCTTATTCGGACTTACAAGGTATCAATTACTGTTATGATTTAATGAATTAATAATTACAGCCATTGTAAAATACCCTATTTGATTGAAAAGAGAGGCCGTTGAGTTTCTTGTATGTTCTGCTCACAAGCTCAATTTTTTACGAACATATAGTAAAACCAGTAATTTAAAAAAAAATTGTAGTGACAATTCAAAAGCGCTTAGCTTTGACTTTAATTTTTTTTTTATGAAAAAGGAGGACAAACGAGTGTCACCTGGTGATAAGTGATCATCGCCGCCCACATTCTCTTGCAACACCAGAAAATTACAGGAGCCTTGCCAGCCTTAAAGGAAGGTGTACGCGCTTTTTTTGAAGGTACCCATGTTGTATCGCCCTGGAAACACCGCACAAGGAAGTTCATTCCACAGTTTTATAGTACATGGAAGAAAGCTCCTTGAAAACCGCACTGTAGATTACCGCCACACATTCAGATGGTGGGGATAACCTAACTTGTGGCGTGTCGTGCGAAGTTGGAATTCGGTGGCAGGAATCAGGTGAAATAGCTCTTCGGAACACTCCCCATGATAGATGCGGTAGAGGACACGCAATGACGCGATATCTCTACGCAACGCCAAGTGATCCAGCCGTTCACAGAGCACTGGGTCAAATGGATGTAAAAACGCCCAGCAGTGATGGTCTCGTCACCCCTGAGCTTTTGTACTCATTGAAACTTGAACTTCAAACAGACCAAAGAGTTCCACATCATCAGTTGAATTAACAACGAAAATTACTACATTCAAAAGATTAAACGACCACGGAGATGGATGATGATGTCTACGTCTCATAAATGGCACATTTTCAACTTTCAAGTGTCTAGAATCTAGATGATACCATAATTTTAATATTAGATGTGGTACGCTAACTTTAAGGGCTTATATTCGGCGTTCAAATTCTAAATAACAAAAGTTTGGAGTCGGGATCTTTTTTATTGAAAATTTATCAATATTATCACGGACTAGTAAAAAAATAAAGACTCCGTGTCACCTTACATAACAGTGTAGCATCAAAACAAGCCGATTAACGTGTAAATACATAGCCCCACGCACACACACTACTACAGGCCGATAGGCGGTCATTATGAGAATTGTCATCGTCTGTGACAGATCAGGTTGCGTCTCAATGAAATATTTTAAAAATGCCGTCGTGCGTTGTGAAAAAATGTAAAAACGATACTTTATAAGTATTTGTGGCCATAAATGATTATTTAAGGGAGAAAAAATTGTGTAACAAGTATCCCCCGTAACCGCCATACACTAGCATAACGGTGCTTCACTTGCTAATATCACGGCGAGGAGTCCTTATTTTTTTTCTCGTCCGTGCAATATAATATACGTTTGACGTGTGGTAGTTAATTCATCATCAGCCGTGTTAAACTGTTTCAGGTAGTGGCGTTGTCCCGCAGAAGCGGCGTTCTGGAGTGGTGCGAGGGAACGATGCCTCTCGGTGCTTACCTGATGCAGGCTCACACTTACTACAGGCCTCAGGTACGGGCATAATCTGTGGCACGTATTCCAACACATGTCTCAACACGTGATCTGTGTTCAAGTGTATTACAATTTTGGCTGTTTTATGCAAAGCATAAGGGCAGTGACAACACATATTTTAAATCTGCTTGAAAACGAACCAGTGCTTTCGAATAGCTCGTCACCACAAAATGTAGACAACAACGATGACTATGATGCGTGGTTATGGTTAAATCCGAATTTAAATCTCCTGCTCTGTTTGCCCCGAGTCAACACAGATTTGCCCCTTCCAGAATACGCGGGGCTGACTGGGCATCCACTATTAGGTACAGGTCCTAGTGGACGCCTAGGGACGGATTCTCCAGGACTACATAGCCTGGTATCGTCCTGGAGTAGTCTATGTTCCGTGCTGTCATTTGTATTTGGTGGGGTAGGCCTCCGATTACCCCACACACCGGACGAAACACAGCGGCAACATTTCACGCCGGTTTCAAGTGGGAGGGTGGTATTTCTCCGGACAAGGCGGCCTAATTCGGTTGTGTCCGTTAGGAACCAACATTGCACTACCACTCATAAAATTCAGCTTTACAAATGCAAAGGCACTAGGCTCAAAGGGGCCATACGTAGCACAACATATTGAACACACCCGACAGAAAAAGTATGTGAACCTGTGAAACTATTAATAATTCAGGACATAACGCCGACTGCTGCGCGTCACCGGCTCAAGGAGTGCCACGACAACAGGAAGTCCAACAAACACAAGCTTATGGTGTTCAACGAGATCCTGCGCGTGTTCCGCCCGGTGCTGCACTACTTCTTCACCGAGCACTACGGAGACCCCGTCACATGGTACGAGCGCCGTCTCGCCTACACCAGGAGGTAAATCGCCATCTTGTTTGTCTTGATCACTTCCCGGTCTTATCCTCTTTTATCCATTTTATTTTTGACCCCTCTAACATCTGGCTTTTAGCAAAATCTGATTTTAGCAAAATCTGAGGGCCTACCTTGAACTGTTACTCCGATTCAATTGACGACCTAAAATGAACTGCTTTGCTATTTCATACCACGACGTCATTAGAGCTTTCCAATTTAGGCTGACCTCAAATCAAGTCGGAAATTGAATCGCAAACTGTTTTATTTTGTTTATTCATTCGTACCATGAGGTGATATTTCAATCTAAACTGGATGACACATGAAAATTTAATTATTTTATTAAATTTTAGTTATTAGTTTTTAGTAATAATATTTTAGTTATTAGTAATAAAAAGGGCTTAATGGTATTATTTGACGCTATAAAGAGCAATTTTAAAATTTATTTATAGTAATTTCTACGCAAAAAAAACCGCTAAAATCATATCATTATAGATTTCGAAACGCAACGCACATGGTTCGGGTAAGAGAGACAGGCTTATGCAACGACTGTACAGCGTCATCTCTTTCTCACACCGCGGACCACAGACAAATTTATTTCGTTCATTCTTCCATAAGCGATTCAAACGCCATTCAGTTATAGGCACTTCATGGTACGAAACTTAGCGATTCTGTTTAGGTACCTAAAAGGATCTGCATCGGAATTGAATCGCTAATTAAAAGTTGATGTTAGGCTTTCTGGACTCATCTGTGAATAGAACTTGAATACAAGCTTCGTCGTTCCAATTTCAATGATTGCGATGGCATGCGGGGGCCTGTGGCGGGTAAGTGTGAGTTTATTCAAGCTTCAGTCCTTCTTCTCACAGTTTAATTGTGTACCAGGGGCGTGCATTCATATAGACAAGTAGGCAATGCTTACCTTAATTAGAACCTAAATTAATTTATACCACTGTTTTTTATGGAAAAGGAGAACACTCGATCGTACTGGTCACCCGGTGTTAAGTGTTTCTCTTGCAATACCAGAGGAATCACAGAAGCGTTGCTGGCCTTTAAGGAAGGTGTACGTGCTTTTATATGATTGATGAAATTAAAATTATGAAGTCATTATCCATACATTTCTATCATTTCACGGAAAGGTCGTATATACATGCGTTACAAATCTGGCGACCTAGACTCAATAATCGTGCTCCTGGAAAGAAAGAAGATTCTGTTGAATGGACAGACACGTGCCTGCCGCTCATCCAACGAGCCCATCCGAATTTCTGTTTTGATAAGTGTTTACAACTGTGATCTAATACCATGCAAAGGACGAGCCGCGCGTCTCCAGCGCTGAACAAACATACCGACATTAAATAATGAGTAATGGTTTACTTTCGAACGGTTGGCTCAGCCGTGGGTAAGAGCTTTGGAGGCGTTGTTTGAGCCCGGCATTGTTCATAATCGTGATACAAATATAATGTTTGTATGTAACATGTGCTCCCAGGAGTGCGAGGGAAATCATTTAATAAATACTCATTTGCTTTTAGTGTGGCGACGTCGTCGATGGTCGGGTACATAATGGGGCTGGGAGACCGGCACGTGCAGAACATATTGATCGACAAGACGACGGCACAAGTGATACACATTGATTTTGGTAAGTGCTTGTGTTTAGCATATTTTTATTTGAGAGAATCTTCACCCCTCTAGTAAAATTAAAAAATATATTCCATCTACAGTTTTAGCTGGGGACTTTCTTTTAGAAAATTTCCTATCTTTCGATATTAAAATTACATATATTTTTTAATATATTTATACAACACACCGTCAGCTGTTTATAACTATTACAACGTTTGCGAGCGATATTTTATTATTTTAAAAATCATCTAATGTCATGTCGTGGTACTGTTTGCAAATATTATTTTGTATGTTTTTTATTTTGTCAATTTTATCATGTAAGTAGTTTTTGTTATTATAGTTATGTATCATTAATACACAATAAATACTAACTCGCCTATACCTGGTTTATATTTTCTGAGATTGCTGTCGAACAAATAAGCACTTGTTGACTAGACTAATGTCATACTTGTTCAAATATTTATATTAATAATTAATAAAAAGTAACTTTATAATTATGGTTGTCTCATAATTAGGCAATTAATAATATTACTATTAATCTCTGTAATACTAAAGTAATCACTGCACTAGTTTTGCTGGCCTTGCTATTCTAGTTATACTCATAATATGGACTGTAATACTTAATATTATAATTAATAATATTTATTACTTATTAAATTAAATTGGGATATATTTTGTGGGGATTGGCCTCGACTGATTTATTATTCGTCGTCGTCGTTAAGGTCGTCTTATGTTATATTATCTTAAACTCGCTTACTAATAGTAATTGTTGAAGGTATTGCGTTCGATCAAGGCAAGACGTTACCCACGCCGGAGACGATCCCGTTCCGCCTCACGCAGGACATCATAGCCGGGTTCGGTTGCTGCGGCGTCGAAGGTATATTCAGGAGGTAGGTGCTGCTACAGCTGGAGGTCG